>PVKV010007501.1:0-95549 GCA_004027835.1 Alouatta palliata
CTCCCCTCCCCTCCTCTCCCCTCTCCTTTCTTCTCCTCTCCTCTTTTTTGTCCTGTCCTATCCTGAAACTTGATGCAGCCAAGTGAAAATCTTCCATCTCGGCTTAAAGTTTGTTTGCAAACTGATTTTATCCTGTGGTGCCATCCTGAAAGAAAACAGTTTTTGCTGAAAGTAAAATTTTATAAAAGAAAGCATTTTCATGAATAAAATAAGTCCTGTTTTACTTTGTTTCTGTGACATGCTGAGTTGAGCAGCAGGTTTAGCTCACTGATGTCCACACAAGTAGGGACACTGAGGAACAAATGTCATTCTCATGATGACTCCAGCAGCCGTGATCGTGGTGCGCTCTGATGGCCAACAACACGGTTCATGGTTTTGACAGGAAATGTGCACATCATGTCTTCTCACACACAAAAATGTTAAATGAGTGCATCATTAAAAACATCCCACTTGTCTGTCCACTGCTTCCTGGTCTTTTCTGAAGTAAAACCTAAGCAGAAACCTCCTGAAGTAGTTGTGTTTTCAAAGTCTTACTGCTCTAACTGTACCTGACAGAAACATATACAAAGTCAAACACCTAAGTTCCTAGCCTCAGGGATCTCCACCTGGATTCTGGGGCTTCCTTGGATACAGATTCTGGAAATTGTATGAAGAGGTTGAAAGGAATTGGGTTCTTCTCATCCCTGCCCACCCTCTCCCCTCATTTATCCTACTCCTCCTCTACCTTCAAGAAACCCTTGCATCCTTTCCTAGGGAATCTGAACATCCCAGGAGAAGCTGGGTTTGAAGGCCAGACACTCCCCACACCCCATGTCCTCTAACTCAACTCCAAACCCAGATGGGAGTGGTTGAACTTAGATTATCTCAATACAGATAAAAGGCTTTCAACAGGCAATTTACTTAGTAGTTAAGTCAAAGAGTATGCCTTGGTTAGGCCTAATCATCCCTGCCAAGGTGCTGGAAGTGGGAACATCAGGGAAACCTTGTGTTGAATCAAGATCTGGTGGCCTGGGACCACTCAGTCATAGCCAGATTCTGGCATTCTCCTACCTGAATACACCTTTGGGCTAGAACAATGCCAAGGAAAGAAATGAGACTCAAGTGCTCCAGCCTGCTCCACAGAGGCCCTTCATTCCAGGGGTTGTCAGCTGCGGTGTGGGAGGACAGCAGAAACGATGTGAACCATACGTTCCATATGTAAGTCCTGTTTGACTTAAAGGGTTTATATATAAACTCTTTACTTACAGGGTTTGTATATATTTTTAATTGGTAAAAATTAAAAATATGTTAAAATTACATATTAAAATTTAAAAAATATATTTAAAAATCTATTTTGCTCCAGTCCCGACTAACTCCTTTGTTAAAAATCATGGCCCTGGTGAGCAATGTTTTTGATTAAAAAGTGTCACATCCTTTAGCTGGGTTGGGGATGGAAAAAAGTTGAGAACAACTTTGCTAGTGGACTTTATAATGCCACAGGTCTGAGATCTTTGCCCATTCCCAAATCACTCTAGGCTGAGCTGCTAAGTCCAGGAGCATGATAGGCAAGGACTTATGCAAGGAGAAAACAAAGCACTAAACACTAAGAAGGACAACTTTAATATGGAAACCTCTCCTTTCCACAAATCTGTGCCCATGCAGCAGCCACAACAAGCGGGGCTGTAAACAATGCCAATTGTGCTGACTTCACAGCACACATAGATGGCAGCCACTTCTCAGATTCATTTTAACAAAGGGACAAATCGAACTTGCTGTCGGCAAACAATCTAGCATTGTCTTCCCTCTCTCTCGCCACATTCTCAGAGCTCTAGGAAGCACTGAATGCTTGGAGACAGAACCCCATGTGACAGTCAGTAGATATATGCCAACTCCCCCAAGATCCAGACTTGTTGACACTTGATCTGAACATGACCATAACAGCAGCATTAAAACCTTTAATCCAAGTAATTTTCATCCACGGAGGGTCTTTTTATCAACAAGCCTAGTCCAGAGGTCTGCCCTGGCGGGCATGTGGAATGTCTAACAGATGACTTAGCCCAGTGCCATAAACTGGAGGACCGTTTTCCTCTTTCTTCCTCCTCAGTGTTTAGCGAATATAATTACATGTTTGTGTGATTGCAGTCTGTTATTTACCATGAGATAATAGGGTGGCCAAAGCAGCTTGAGTGCAGGAATTGAAAATGCACAGATCATTTACTTTAATGGCTGTACAACCTTGGAAATTGTCAGAGGGTCAGAATTTCATGACAGAGTAGCTTATGTCAGGTCTCAGCATCCAAGAGGAACATGGCCTCTGGGTTCTCTGCCTTGGTGAAGGGATCTTTAATGTAGAAAACAAACCTTTCCCCTTGTGGTCTCTGGAAAGGTACCCAGAAGCCTCCCTCTTCTTATCTGTCTCTCTCCTGTGATGCTGCAGAGAAATGGGCAACTTTTGTAAAGAGCCAGCTCTTAGGCTTTGTGAGTCATAAGCTCTATTCAACTCTTCCAGTGTAGTGCAAATGTAGCCATAGAAAACACAACATGTGAATGAGGGGGGTTGTGTTCCAGTAAAATTTTATTTATGGACACTGAAATCTTTTGAATTTTGTATAATTTTTCAGTGGGACAAAATGTGCTTTTCTGATTTTTCAGCCACTTAAAGATGTAAAAACCATTCTTAGCTTACAGTTCATACTAAAATAGGTAACAGACTGATTTGGCTCGCAGGCTGTGGTTTGCCGACCCTTGTCTTAGAGCATCTCAAGATGTGACCTGGAATTTGGAAAGGAAAGTCCCTGCAGGGCTCCTTCCAGCCATGAGGATCGGACATATGGGTAGAAAAGCCTTACAGCTGGCCCGAAGGAGCTTGGCCTTACTGTTCTCATCTTCCCTTTCGGGCTACTCTTATTTCCCTAGCAGTCTGATTTAGGAATAAACTAATGATTATGAAGTCCTCAAAGGAACATGAATTCACGTTCAAACATCTTTTACATTGTGACTTCCTTTTTTTCTCAAATTCATTGTCGTTTTGAAACATTTTATTCCTCTTTAGCCAACTGTTCTGGGAGTGTTGTTGGCTTTGAACATTGCAGTAGTTTCAATGAGATAAGCTCGTCGGTTAGATTTTTGAAGCAAAAGAAGGTGTGAAAAGTCATTGAACGTCAACACACCGTTGGGGACATTTTAGGTTCTGCTGAGTGCCTAGTGGAGCCCACTTAAAAGCGTTGTCTCTTGTCCATTTCTCTGTTCTTGTGTCTACATAGAAAAAAAAAAACCTTTCCTCTGATATCTTTTGGTTTTCAGTGATATATTGCTTTTGTGAGGCTTTCAGTGAAAGAAATAGTTTTGAACATCTATGTGTTGGGCTCTATACCTGAAAATAGACTCTTTGGATAAGATTCCTTGTGAGAACTTAACCACGACTTATAATTTTCTTTTGTAGAGCTGAACAGCCTTTAATATGCCTTTAATTTTGTTACCTCTGAGGATTTCAGGCACCCTGACCTCAGATAAAAGACCAGTTTACGGGAATAAGAAAAGGTGAGTGGATCACAAAAGGCCTCTTTTGCCTTTGCTTGCACTGAATCTGTCCTTACAAAGGAGCTGAGAGAGATAAGCCTACAAGTTGCTGTCACACTTCTGTCAGAGGCTAGGTTCTCTGCCTTGGTGAAGGAATCTTCAGTGGAGAAGCTACAACACAGCCCCCTCTCTCTGATTTTTTTTTTTGGCAAAGAAAGAGGGCAATAGTTTTGTTCTTTTTAATGCATGTAGTTTTGAAAGGGATTTTGAGGCACAGTTTTAGTACAATTAGACTGAAAGTCTTAATGTCGTTCTTCATAAAAACGTTGCATGGCCTCTGAAAATGCTCAATAGCTTCATCAGCCACATTCAAAACTTCAGCAAGCAAGCAAGGCTTTCTCCCTCAGCCTGCCTGGCTCAGACACATGGAAGGGCCCAGTGCTGAGCCGAGTAGCCCTGGGCCAGGGAACGGTCAGTGGACCCAAACAGAGTCCAACCCTGGACAATTGTTAATGAGTGTTACTTGTTTCGGGGTTATTCTCAGCAAAAGAGAAGCAGCTTTTCTATGCCCCCTACCCTCAGGTGGGTGCAGGCGGCTTCGAGTACAGACAGCTGTTCCCAACCTAGAGGGAGGGAATATTCATGGGACTTTGAAATTTTAAGGCAGTGACTAAGAATTTCCTCTTCCTCAGTTTCAATTTTACCTGAAAATGTGACATGATGTTTCCTGCCAACAGTGCCTGCTACAGAGGAACTTGGAAACACAGGAACTTCAGGCATTGACACATACTTCCTGGTTCTTTATGACAGCCTATTGTCCCTACCTGAGAATTAGTCCTTACGTTTTTTTTTCTGTGTCCCATCTCTCTCTTCCTACCTCACATGCATTAACACACACACATACACAGACATGCATACACACACACACACACACACACACGCACATTTCCTGCTTGAGACCTGTGGCTAGACACAGTGCTCATCCACAAACTACACAACTCACTGACTGTGTGTAGGTGGCGGGAAGGCCAACCTTCAATACTAAACCAAGCAAGTGCACCCTCCAAGCCCTGAAGACTGTTCCTCTCATTGGCTGCCAAACAAATACTATTAAAGGTGGTTTGCATTTCTAGTTCCTATTCCACTTCCAATCAAGAAACAGAACTATTGGTTCCATGGAAGATGTGAAAAGCATTGCGATTATAGCCAATATTAACTGAGTGATTACTATAGGCAAAGGCACTGAGCTAGAGATAAGGAGCTGAGTGATGAGGCAAAAAAGGATTTGCCACTCTCTGGGCCACAAATTACTTGTGTAACCATCTTGGGCAAGTCTCTGAACTTCTCTGGGACTGGACTGAATCTCTAGTATTGGTCCCTGCTCGGATTGTCTAAGAATTTAACAGAAATGGGGAAGCAGGAGGGAAGGATAGCTTTGGTGTCAGGAGCAGAAATGACTCCTGGAGAAGTGTTTGTTCAGTGACTTTACTATCCAGAAGAAAGAAAGAGAAAATAGTAAACGAGGCAACAGTCACTGAGAAACCCATCGTCAAGGGAATTAACCAGAATTTGGAGATCCCCTTCAGAAATGAATCATTTGCCTCTTTCAAAATAAGAAGTTCTTCCACCTGCACAAGTTGCTTATAAGAGGAAGGAGAAGGAATTTTCCTCTTCTTTGGCTGGTTGTTACCTTGGTCCTCTGTCCCTTCTTTGAATAGACCAAAGGATTGAAGTAACTTTCAGTGAGTGGATGCTCCTTGAATATGGAGGGTTTGGAATAGAAATGAAGTGCAGGAGGAAAAGTGAAAGTCTTGAAGCCACTAAAAGCATCCTTCAGTCACACTCTTCTTTAATGACTTCCTGGATCATCCTAGGTAAACTTTTAAATCTCTGTTTGTCTTTGTTTACTCTTTTTTACAAAGGGGGCTAATAGGAATTCTTCCTGTTTGGGTAAGAATTTACAATTTTCATATGTACGCTCATTTAACTTCATATGGGAGGTAGGTGAAGAGGAAGACAGATGCTAATTTGCTCAAATCCTTTGATAATAGGCTGTCCTGTGAACAGCTAGCTATGAGAAGCTTTTGAACTAGAGTCCTAGTTTATCTGCAGCAACTTTTAAATTGATCTTTTAGGAGCCCTTTGACCCTGAGGTTCCCTTGAACTTATAGCCATTATAAAAGCGGTTCTTACAAATGTCATTACCCATACACAACACAAGATTCCAATTCTGCACATCACGAGAGCTAGACTTATCTCTAAGAAATGTGTCACTGTATTTCTTCCAACTGGCACAATAAGCTCTTGGAAATGTTAAACACTACTGAGGCAGGCATGGGGGATTCTAGATGCATTGAGCTTGTACTTCCCAGGTGGTTGGCTTTGTAGATAAAGCACCCAGCACAGCATAAGTGGTTGCTTCTTCCATCTAGTTTGTCTCTAACCCTTCAGGGTGAACTTAAGAATGAAATAGCAATTTCTTTATTCTTCATCCCAATAGAATTTTGAAGGATTCTTGCTGTATTGTGCATGGAAAGCCCTCATTAGCAATGCAAACCCTTCAGAAGGCAATGAGTGACTCATACAAGGTCCAGAAATAGTACTGAGGAAAATTGCTTTTATGTAATTTTTTTCTCAGAATGTCATGCTGTGAATACTTATTATCTCAGCAGAAACACGTGGGAAAGATCACATCTTCCTGGGCCTGCAGGGATGTTCCGTCTCTCAGAGTCATGTTATTGCCTCACAGGCCTCCAGAAGCCACAAGAAATTTGAGAGAAACTGTTTAAGCACAACAGGGGAGTGAGTAAATGCAGGGTATATATAAGCAGTAACTCATATCTTCAGTTTTAACAGTAATGCATTCAGCACATATGCTTTGGTTTATTTTTTGTTAGCCTTATTTTTGCTCCCCAAGATAGACTTAAAAGTTTCAGAAAAAAATTATGTTAAAATATAAATGATACAAAATTTACTATTTTAGTCATTTAAAGTATATTTTTCAGTGACATTAAGTACATACACATTTTTTATATTTTTTGTTGTACTTTAATATCTGGGGTACATGTGCAGAACATGCAGGTTTGTTACATCGGTATACATGTGCCATGGTGGTTGGCTGCATCCATCACTCTGTCATCTACATTAGGTATACCTCCTAATGATATCCCTCCTCTAGCCCTCCACCCGCTGACAGCCCCTGGTGTGTGATATACCCCTCCCTATGTCCATGTGTTCTCATTGTTCAACTCCCACTTATGAGAGAGAATATCAAGTGTTTGGTTTTCTGTTCTTGTGTTGGTTTGCTGAGAATGATGGTTTCTAGCTTCATCAATGTCCCTGCAAAGGACATGAACTCATCTTTTTTTAAGGCTGTATCGTATTCCATGGTGTATATGTGCCACCTTTTCTTTATCCAGTCTGTCATTGATGGGAATTTGGGTTGGTTCCAGGTCTTTACTATTAAGTACCTGCACATCTTTATGACACCATCACTAACATCCATCTCCAAGCTTTTTCATCTTCACAAACTGAAACTCTTACCCATTAAACAGTAACTTCCCATTTTCTCTCCCCTCAGTCCTTTGGATCCACCATTTTGCTTTCTGTTTCTGTAAGTCTGACTATTTTCAGGTGCCTTAGATGACGGGAATCACACAATATTTGTTCTTTTGTGATATGCTTATGTCACTTAGCATAATGTCTGCAAGGTTTAGCCATGCTGTAGCATGTATAAGAATTTCACTTCATTTTAGTCTGAATGATATTCTGTCATATGTACATAACATATTTTATTTATCCATTTTCCCATCAAAGGACACTTACGTTGCTTCCACTTTTTGGCTGTTGTGAAGAATGCTGCTCTGAACATGAGTATACAAATATCTGAGACCCTGCTTTCACTTTGGGGAGTTATATACTCAGTGGAATTGCCAAAAAGCAGATTCTTTTTTTTTTGAGACAGAGTCTTACTCTGTCACCAGGCTGGAGTGCAGTGGCACGACCTCGGCTCACCACAACCTCCGCCTACCGGGTTCAAGCAATTCTCCTGCCTCAGCCTCCTGAGTAGCTGGGACTACAGGCGTGCGCCACCACGCCCAGCTATTTTTTTTGTATTTTTAGTAGAGACCAGGTTTCACCATGTTGGTCAGGATGGTCTCGATCTCTTGACCTGGTGATCCGCCCGCCTTGGCCAAAAAGCAGATTCTTGAAAAGGGAAGCTCCTGAGGGAATTAGGTGATAGAATTTTTACTGCATCAATAAATTGGAAGAGAAAGGGCAGAAGTATATTACCCAGGACTCTGAACCTAGTGAAATGGAGGAAGGTGGTCACCCAGACAGGGTAGGGAAGGAGAGAGGGGTGGGCTTGACCTAAAAGGTCAAGCTATTGGCAGGTTGAGGTTTAGGCCTTAAAACATTCATTGGAGGGGCTTTAGCCTGCCTAGAAGGAACCTCTGAAATGTGAGCCAGGGTCAGCACATCCAGGGGCCATTTGAATGGACACCATCAAGTGCTCACTCAGAAGACCGACACCAGATCTCTCTCCTCTGCTGCTGGGTGAGGTCCTAGCATGGAGAGCTCTGCCTATAGCACAGTGATTACCTGGCAGCATGATGTCTGCTGGTTTTCCCTAAGTAAGAAAAAGGAGTGACCTCGAAGTGTTCTGAATTTAAAGCTGTCCTGGAGTGGAAGAGATGGACACATTTCCTGCAGCTTCCTGGATTCAATTGGCCATGGGAGCCAAATCAGACTCTGAATCTTAACACATGGCTTCTAAGGAGTCCTCAAAGGGTGACTCTGCTGTGTGCAGCATTCCCAGCTGTGAAAATCCTGTGGGTTAAAAGGCAGATGAGATGGGGGTGGGCATGGAAGTCATAGCAAAGGCTTAGCATGGTCACCCTTGGTGAATTGAACTAGTCTGACCTGGCACTAGAACCTCTCCTCCCTGGAACAGGCCCAGCTGGTGCCCCAAGGACTTGCATTTTGTTCCATGTGGCCTCATGCATTAGGCAATGATCATAGCACCCTGGATTAATGACCGCTCTTGGAAAGATTAGCATTCTACATATTTGATTTTTGAAAAAAATTATGTAACTGGTGTTCTGCTTTTTCCCAGAATATTTGCCTCTCTAAGGACAAATCTTTGCTCTTGTAAAGTAAAGGGAGAAAGGGATCCAAAAAAATATTGGTACACAGTAATTTTTGATTAGCTTCCCTAGCCAAGTGATAAAGATACATTACGTGCTCTGAAATTCTGCAAGAGCCCACCCAGATCCCTGATTCATTACCTAAAAGGTCCCTTTGCAACACAGTAGCTTACACTTCAGGCCCGGATTTCAAGAGGTCTCATGAATCAGTGATGTGAGGCGGTGAGTGAGAGGGTTTGGCCCCATGACATCTTGGAAAATTTGCCATGATGTGGAAAGAATGGCAGCCTACATTCTAAATAGAGAAAGGGAAAAGGGGACAGAATTCTCTGCTGAACAATGATCAGAATAAGATGGAACTGCTTCAAAAAGATATCCAGCCAGCGGTAGAGGAGTACCCCTGTGTATGTGGCGAATGTTGGGGTCCAGGCTTGGTCACGGTCACGTCTGGGGGCAGACTGACAGGGATTGATGGGATGCTCACTTTAAGAGTATCTAGGTAGCTGTCATAAGAATGTGTTTTATTCAGAATAAAATAAAAATTCAATGTATTTGTAAAAACAAGGATATTCTTGTTTGGTTGTCTAGGTTTGTGACGTTTTGACTTGGGGCTCCTTGAGACTTGAATGGCAGCAGAGGATAATAACTTTTATGCGTGTTGGGCATGAGATATAAACAAAGTAGGTATTTCCTTTATGATTCACAAAGTAGTGGAAAGGATTCTGTTTTAGGAATCAGGGGCAATGGAGCTAACTCTGTTGCCCTGGCTGCAACTCTATTTGAAACTATGATGTGTTATTTTACCCGCCAGGCCCTCTGCTTCCTCACATCATTATGGGGTGGCAGTGGATTGAAGGTAGCTGGGTTAGATATCCTTTATCCATGACCCAGAGGACTTCAGAGGTCTTGCCAACCCTCTGCAATAGTTTATAATATTTTATGTCTTTGTACATATTTTTTTTTCTCAAAAGAAGGCTCATTGCTTTTATCACCTTTTCTAAAGTGGTCTGTGGCTCCCCAGAGGTTAAGAACTCTTGTACTAGATGGCTAAACATCTCCTCTAACTCTTGCAGTCCTTGAATATGCTGTTGCACATCTGTCACTCTAAGGTCAATCTGGTTTATTAGGAGAGGTGACTGTGATGGTATCTTCCCTAAATCTGTTTTGTTTCATTGTAATGTGAGAAAAGCTGCAGGTATGTGAACTTTTCTAGTTCATTCATATTTTCTGGTCTCAGCTGGCCTTTCTTGGGAAAAATAATTAAGAAGTAGGAAATGGATGTCTTTAGCACCTTTAATCTTTGCAACTCCTGGTTGTGTCTGCTCATCCCATCTCGCAGGGTCTCACATAACCCCATTGTGAAGCCCAAGCAGATTTCTGCTCTAGGCTCTTTTTCCTTTGATCCCTTTCTGCATCTGCCCCACCCTCACTCCAGCATTCCACCCAAACAGAGATGCTCCTTGACTTATGATGGAAATGCATCCTGATAAATCCACTGAAGATTGAAAATGCATTTAACACATCTGACCCATCAAACATCAGAGCTTAGCCCAGACCACCTTAAATGGACTCATACAACTAATTTACAGTTGGACAAAAATCATCTAGCAACCCAGTACACTGCAGAATATCGGTGTTTAGCCTCGTGACTGGTAGCTATGGCTTGCTACCACCACTCAGCATCACGCAAAAGTATTGTACTGCATGTAGCTAATCAGAGAAAAGAAAAAAAAAATCAACATTCGATGATTTCTATGATGCATATTGCTTTTGCCTTGTTGTAAAGTTGAAAAATCGTTGTTGAACCAGCGCCATCTTAATGCCCATTCTATATCTATTCTTTAAACAATTGACTGAAATTGAAAAGCTAAATGGGGACTGATCTTTGAGCAGGTGAATCTTGTAATACCTCCGGGATCTCATCTGCCTCTGGTCAAGGAACATGTGCTGCTAACTTACGGCTCTCTGTACATGCAAAAGGAGGTGGAGATGGAGGGATGTGTTCTTTCTGAAAGGGAAAGTTCCTGGTGCAGCTTTCTTATGGGCTAAACTTGCTGGAAACACCCACAGAGCAGCACATCAGACCATTCTGCCCACAAGCATTTTAAAATAAAAAAGAAATCAAATGATCCTCTATTCGACATACACAAAATTCACTGTTTCAAAAACACTTTCAACATGATTTTTGTTCCTTTAGATTTCTTGTTCCAAGGATTTTGCCCCACCCAGCAGAGGAATTACTGACTAATACGAGAACTATGTCTACTGCCCTGAGACTGACCTTGTCAGCGCAACGCCATGTCTCAGAGACAGTCACAGACAGGGTATGGGTCTTCCCAATGGAAGTGAGAGCATGTGTGTGGTGGGGGGAGGGTGGAGAGAGAGTTTTGACAATACTATTATCTCTGTTCATTAGCAATATTCACAGCTTTGCTTTCTTAGAATTGTGGGAAAACTCCTCTTGTGAAATGACACCTGAGACTGTCCAATTGTAAGGCCCTGGGTGAAGTAAACTAAGAGAGAAGTTGATAGGGCACTGCTGTTAAAGGTTACCTTGTATCTGTTTTGCAAAACTTGCTGAAGTATGAGTTGGATGGTGCAATAGTGAGGTCTTCCTACGTTCTCTCACAGGCACTCTGATTTTGTTTTCAGAGGATAAAAATTCATTTTAAGCCATTTGGAATTCTGAAAACCATGGAATTTCTTTTTTCTTCTCCTTTTTAAAACAATAGTTCTTCTCCATTTAAGATACATTAATGTACAATTTTTTTTAAGGGAATTACTTTGTGAAAACAAATTCATAGATTCAATTTTACACTTCTTAATGTTCCTGGAACCTATCAACAGGAACACATGTGGCCCCACAGTTCATTTCACCATTCATGTAGGCACATTTCAATGTAGGGGACAGTTAACCTTTTTCCTTCCATTAAGTGACTTTCTTTCAGCAGCTTTCTTGATTGCCTCTAGAATATTTTTAAAAAGAAAATGTAGGAGACATTTCTATTCACATGTTGTCAAAGCCCTCTTGTGGGATGTGGTTTAACTCTTTAACAGTGGCCCTTTGATAGCTAAAAATTTGATGTTCAGCAATTACTATTTCTTTCTGAGAACTCCAAGTACACCCAGCATTGCAGTTTTTTTTTTTAAACAATTGGTTCTTTTTTTCTGGGCCCGTTTCTCTTCTCACTTGGCTCCCCATAGAGATATGAGACAGGCCCTCTGTTTCTATTGAAGTAGAACAGCTGACATTTATGGCTCAGCTGGAAGTAGAGAGGTGGGTTGACTGATTCAGGCTTTCATTTTTTTTTCAGCTGAAAATATGATATGGGTTTGTTATGCTTGCTTAATCTTATTTCAGGCTCCCCTATAAAAATCCTGGTGGGAGAAAGAAAGCAGAGCATCAGCCTATGTGCTGAACTTGGAATAAGAAACTTTAATCCTTGGAAAAATAGTTATTGTGTAAATTCCAGGTTGCACCTTGTCACAGTATATTCAGACAGTGGCAGGAACATTTTATTTTTTGTTTTAATGCTCAGTTCATACAATAGTGCCTTAAAGTAGCCTTTTGAATGTTTATTTCCCTTAACTTTTCTTTAGGCCTATATTTATTTTATTTGACAGAAACCCTACTGGCTTAGATGAAGTGAACCAGATGTTTTGCATTTACAGATGGTGCACCTGACAGTTAGAGGTTGGGCAGGTTTGCTAGTGGCCAGCTGTTTGCTTGTGCCCTCAGCATTGGTATATATTTTGACTGCAGAGAGCAAATAAAAGGCTCTATTGATTGAGCACTTACATGCTAAGTCCTGTGCTTCATGCTTCAGGTTCGTTGGTAGATTTAGGACTTAGAAGATCCTATGAGACTGGTCTTCTTACCACTTTATTGATGAGAAAACTGTGGATCAGAAAAGAGAAATAGCTTTTCCAAGGTCACATTTGAAGTTAGAAAGCAAGCCTGGGTATCAGTACAAATCACTACTATGTTATATCACTTTGACTCAAATGTCAGATGGACCCCCTCTTGCCACTTCAAAATGAGATTGCATTGAAATCTACCCCCATCCAAAAACCTGAGAAGTCCAGCAGCACTGTGTGTGTCCCTGGGATGTGTCACTCCAGGAGGGTTGGTTCAGCTGGGTGATGAAGAGCCTGGGATCTGGGGCATGTTACTCAACCTCCCGAGCCTCGCCTGCCCCCTCTAGAACACGGAGGTTGGGATAGCTTCTATCTGAGATGGTTGTCATGAGAATGAAACTGGTTCTTTCACCACAGATGTTGTGCCTCAGGACAGTCCTTAGCCCATGGCCGTGCTTGAGTGTCAGCCCTGTTGATTATTGTGGATGTCACTTCTAGACTGGCTCTTCTGTCTCTGCTAAATAACTTCAGGATATGGATTGTTTCATCCTTGGTACTTGGGTCTCACTTGTGTTGTGTCAACCCTGACAAAGAGCTTAGCCATTTTGATTTCCATAAAACTACCCCTATTTCTCCAGCCCCCTGCCCCCGCTGTGTGTGTGTGTGTGTGTATTATGTATAATCAAGGGTTTGAGGGAATCAGAGAAGAATGTTACATTTTCACATCTCAGTAAAGCACGTGACCTCAGTTGAGAGTTAGATGCGCTTTTTCTTAGAAGTCCACGTTGCTCATGTTGTATTTTTGACTGCCTTGTCTCCTGCTAACCCTTGTCCTCACATTTTCCTATCCTACCTTCTTAAGTTGTTTTCATAAAGAAACAGTTTTCTAAAGAGAATTCAAGAGCTGTCCGTTAAGGTGATTTCTTTTTAACTCTAGCACTGACTTTAGGAAAGGGAAGCCTTTTTGTTGTTGTTGCTGGTTCTCTCCTTTTCTTTTCTCCCTCCCTTCCTTCTTTCTTTCTATCTTCCAAAACATAAGAAAAGTGCAAAAGTAACATTGCATATTTTCTAACATCAAGAAAAATATGTCTTGATTTTTATGTGGGATAAAATATGTGATTTTATCCCTTTCTAGTGCTACTGAATTTTCAAGGAATTTTTCCTTCTTCTGCTAATTATCTCTTGGAAGAGTGTATTTGTCATACCCACCTCCTAGCTCAACACAGACTGATGGTGGAGCCACTGCAGGGCTGTTATCTGAGAGTAAGCTGCTCCTGCAGCAGGACAGCCTCAGTGTGCCCCTCATGCATGATTCCATCTTCCCACTGGCTCCATGGTGCTAAAGCAGGATGGCTGGGAAAGGGCAGGATGCTCTTTCTAGATAGCCTCCCTCCCCTCGAGGTAGGAGCCCACTCTGTTGGGGAAGAGAAGCAGAGAAAAAGTGAAAAGAGGCAGGTGGCTTAAAAGAGAGAAAAACCTGGGCAAAGAAGAGAGGAACTGACTATAGCTGGACTGACCTAGCAGAAGTCTGGTTAATATAAAATGTATTGCGTGTGTGTGTGTGTGTGCGTGTGTGTGTGTGTGCGTGCGTGTGTGTGTGCATGTGTGTGCGCGTGTGTCTGTGTGTGCGTGTGTGTGCATGCAAGCACATATACTTTGTTATGTAACTATTTTTCTAATTGCATAATTAATGGTTATAAAATGATTTGGTTAGGAAAACATGAAAAAAAAACAAACCAAAAGAGATGAATAAAATACTCATAACTTCATCGCCCAGAGAAATCTCTGCTGAAATGTTATGATATTTCTTTGTAGTTGCCTTTTGCTGACTATACACATATATATATAAACCTTATATTTTAGATCAGAAATGAGCATACACCTAAATAGTGTTATTTAGGACATAGAAGAATAAATATGTCTTTTGCCTGACAAGGGGAACTTGCTGCCTGCTCATCACAATGTTCTGGGAGCCTCTGCTTCTTTCGAGTGAACTCACCATTTTGTAGAATTCACTCAGCTCAGTCATGGGTGTCTCATCGTTCACTTCCCTACTCATCCTCTTGCATCCACTTTCTTCACCCTTTAGTTAATTCTAAATATCCTCAACTCTCTGTGCATCATCTGGCCACATCTGGTGCTTCACAGAGTGAAGTCCCTGTTTGCAGAAGGTTTTACACATGGGAGATCTGCAAGAGACACCTAGTGTTTTTTCATAGGCACCTCTGAAATGATCATTTTAACATGCAAAAGCAAAGCAGGATAATAGTCGGTTTGGAGTACAATCTCCGAAGGCAGGCAGACAGGTTCCGGTTCCTTTTTTTTAGCCACAGTTTAATCATCAGCAAAATGGTAAATTACTTTGAATTATTACAAAGATTCAGTGAGATAACCTGGGATGTGCTCAGTACAGCATATGGAGAGGACTCAATTTGTGAATACAATCGTTCACCAGCTGCAAGATCATAGAACAAAGCAATGGGCAGTATTTGTGTGATATTTTCCCAAGGTGAACCAGACAAGATTGAACTTCTCTGCAAATAACTGACTTTGAGTTGAGCTGAAATGGTAGTAACAGTGCAATATGACGGTAGCAGTAGCTACTTGAGTGCTTCATACAACCCCAGCACTTCATGGGATTTCATTTAATTTTCACTGCAATCCTATGAAAGGGATACCAGCATTTTGTCAGTTAGGATATTTGAATCAGTTAGGAAGCTGGTTTAAATGATAAGAAACCATGACAGGAAGTCCAGAATTAGATCGGTCTGCAGAGTTGGTTGATTCAGTCATCCAAAATGTCAGCTGCAATCCTGATCCTTTCTCTGTTCTGCCATCTCCTACACTGGCTTCACTCGATGGCTAGAAGCAAGATAACGGCAGCAGTTTCAGACATCACAGCCAAACACAGCAAAGTCCAGAGTGAGACCATTTGTTCACGTGCCTCTCTCCTAGAAGTGAGAAATATTTCCCCAAATGTCTGCAGCAGATTTTTCTTTCTGTTTTATTGTTTAGAATTTTGTCCGTTTCTGAACCAGTCATTGGGAAAGCAAATGGCATTACTCTTAGATCAATCAGATCTACTTCCTTCTGGAGTTAAGGGTGGGACAAGCTGCTCTAGGGCTCATGGCTATATGAAAAGAGGTTTTGTTATGAAAGAAGTGTGAAAGCAGTGTTGGCACCTAGTAGCATCAACTTAAAGGATCAGCCCTAATTTTCAAATGAGGAAATGGCAGTCAAAAAGCTTAAGTAGAGTGTCTGGAATCCTGTGGCTAGCAAGGGACAGAGACAAAGTTCTAATCCATGGTTCATCTGACTCTAGTGATTACACATACCTCTAAAACGTAA
Organism: Alouatta palliata; assembly: GCA_004027835.1. NCBI lineage: Eukaryota > Metazoa > Chordata > Mammalia > Primates > Atelidae > Alouatta > Alouatta palliata. The sequence continues at coordinate 15,852 of PVKV010007501.1, forward strand.
ACCTGTAGCTTGTCCTGTGTCTTTTGCAAATACTCAAGCCATGAGATTACATTAAGCAAGATTATTTTAGGAGATTGTTAAACTTTACGGATCAACTGAAGCTCACATTTTGCAATTCAGAATGCTGAGAAACCATGTGCAGCCAGTGTGATCTGGTACGGAGCCAGAAATGGAGTGGGGCCTCTGGAGAAGCAGTGGAGGTAGAAAGGTGGATTATTCTACAGTGACAGGTCATACAAAGAACATGTGTGGTCTTATCCCAGAGTCCAAGCTGTGGCAAGGATAGCAAGACAGGAAGTAGTGTTCCCACTACCCATCAGTGATGTTTCCAGTGCCAGCTTCCAGGCTCTCTATTCTTCACAGATGTTTACTGAGCTGTTTACCAAGAAAGCCAATAGAAAGAAACAGTCTTTTCATCAACACGCTGGGTGAAAAGGAGAGTCAAATGTTTGCATGAGGCCCGAGTTAGAACCAGAGTCCCCTGGCCGAGTGCTCTCACCACATTCCTGTCTCTCTGACAGCTCCGCCAGCTGCCCCACTTTGTGGGCTCTGGGATTCCATCTTTGACCTTTCCTTGACTTTATGTACTCTCCCTATCTTCAAAGACAACTTGGATGCCAGTGACATTTAGGTCTATGTTTCAGACTCCTGCCTTTTGTGTAAACTCTAGGGCTTGGTCCCACCTATCTTTGTGTGCCTTCATCTGATTACTTCCTAGGCTTTACAAACTCAGTATGTCCAAATACATTTGTATCTGTCACCACACCCACCCAAACACAATAGAAATGTTTTCTATTCCATCTGGCTGGTATTCTGAGAATAGAGTTCTTGGGCTCATTTTGACTCTGAAGTCCTAAGAGACATTTCAGTAGTTGACACGTCCTGCTCCTATTCAGCCACCTCCATCTTTCCACCTGTTGACTCTGTTCTAGTTCAGCCTTCATCCTTTCATGCTTAGGCTATTTCAGTAGTCTTTGCCTTGTCGTCTCTCCTTTTATCTTTCTGCCCCATCAAACCCATACTCCACACTCTCACTAAAGGTATCTTTCTCAAACATAGACATGGTCCCAGTACTTCTCTGCGCAAACTCCGGAAGTGTTCCCCAATGTCTACAGGATAAAGTTAATCCTCTTCAGAATATCACATAAGGCCATTCACAGTTTTGTCCCGCTTTACCCTTAGAGAATTTTCTTATCCTGAAGAACTAATACCTATTTTTCAAAACCCAGCACATATATTCCTCCAAATTTCCCATGTAGAACTAATCATTTCTTTTCTGTGCTCCTCCGGTGCTTTGTGTATACCCTGGTGTCCTGACACTGTGCTTGGAGCTTTATATTGTAATGCATCATTTTTAGGCTGTGGTCCTCTAAACAGTGAGGATCATGTTTTTCTTTATATTTGCATCTCCCATTTAGCTAGTGGTATCTGGAAGACCAATGTTATTGGAAAGGAAATAAGTTCTTCCAGCTTTGTGCAGTGAATGTTCATAGTGAAACACTAAACCAACGTCTGTATTTCAGTTGTTCTTTTACTTATTTTTTAACCTTCCCATTGTTCATGTGGGCAACACATACTCTTTATAACAACTTTAATTCTTGGTAGTGATCCTCACCTTTAGACAAGAGGGTAGGTGAAGGTACTCCTTCCTCCTTGTTTCTAGAACATTACTGCTCTCTACTATTATAGATATGTTTAAAATCTTTAAAGCTATTGCTATCAGTTTTAAGTTCATACCATGTGCCAGACTTTGTTCCTTATTATTTATTTCAATTATTTCAATACCTCAATAACCGTAGTACTACTCTTTCCCCAATTTACAAATGAGGAAATTAAAGCACAGAGAGGTTAACTACAAGATCACACATTCAATAAATGATGAAACAGGAATGCGAGTCCAGGCTGTCCTGTGCCAAAGCCAATGATCTTGACCACTAATGGCCTCTGGAACCACTAATGACAGCCTTGTTTTTATCTTATAGTCACTGTTAATCATTTGTTTTCACAAAACATGTGACACCTCAATTAAAATCATTAGTGGTCAGGAGCAAATATGAATATGTTTGAATTTCTTGCTTTTGGCATCTTCTAGCTGGGACTCTGTTCTAATCAACACATTCTTCTACTGATACTGGAATCAAGACATTTCATCTCACACTCACTTAAGTTAACAAATGATCACTTCTCACGGATGTGGGTAACGAGATCTGAGTCATTAATTTGCTAAAATGTTTTCCCCATTGTGAACTTTAAATCTTTTCTCTTTTATCCTCATAATAACACACATATTTTTATCTCATCTACCCTAATAAATAACAGAGAATCTTGCTACAGATTAGAAATTCACTGACTCGGACCTTGAGGAGGAAAGGAAGGGGAATGCACTCCCAACCTACAACCATTAAAGGAGAAAGAGAAAGGCTCTAATTACTCTGCTGGAGCTGGAACCCATGGTTACAGGGGTCTGAGCATTTGAAACCCTCAGGCTGAAAAATCACTTACCTTTCTGCTATGTGTGTGTATATTGTGGGGCTGGATAGTGTGGAAGGAAAGGAATAAAATAAAATCCATTTCAAATTCAGAGTTCACCATCATTTTGTTTATACTCTGGAGAGAAGACAAATGATCCTGTCACTTTAAATATAGCATAGACTGCCATATAGATCTTATTTTTTGTTCTTTCATATATTCTTCCTTTTTCCTCCCTCTCTTTCTTTGCCTCCCTATTCTTCTTTGTGTGTTATTAGCCCACAGTTTTTCCTTGTTCTGCTATTGAAGTTACTTTGCTGTTTCTTTGCAATTGTTCTGGGATCATTCTATGTGTTTGTGTGCTCTCTCCTTATTTAGAAGGAAATCTTGGTATCTGCTTGTTTCCTCTCCACACTACCCCCTTATGATGCAATTTTGAGTATAAAATGTGTGCTGGGCAGTGGTTTGGGAACAGGCTCCCCTGTGGATGGCCAAAGCCCTGCACTCCTGGGCCAGTGGTTGAAGAATCCTCCTTCCGTGGTGTACAGCCTTCCTTGTTCTGTGGGTCTGCATTTTTGTCTCTAATCGAATGTCTCTGTTTAAAATCAGTAACACTACATGAGGGCCAATTCTGAGAATTAGAAGGCACTGGGATGGAAAAAGTCGTAAATGTGTAGGGCTGGGCAGCCGAGGTCTGATTTGTTCAAATTAAGTGAGATAAACCCCATGGAATACTTAGAAGATAGATCAGCATATTCAGGCACTGACCAATGGTTTTTTTCCCTTCTTTTAATTGTTCTTCAGTTATTTTTTCCATAAACACTCAACACCTGCTCAAGCTTCCCAGGGGGAAGAGTGCTTTTTTTGGGGGCGTCAGGGGTGTAAGGATGGGATAGCTTACAAAATGCATAGATAGAAACTCATTTGAGCCCCTTTGGTGATATGATATTGTTTGTTAGATTCTATGTTGCAAGTTTTCACTTTTATTCCACATCATGGGTTGATGTTGGGATATGTAAGTCTCATTCTTTCTGTGATATTTAAGTCTTAATTGTTCCACCTGGGGAGGTAGAAGGACAGAGAATATCAAAGTATACACAAAAATAAATCTCTGATGAATGCAGGTAGAATGCCATGTAAAAATGAAGGCAGGTATATGGGCGATGCTTGTATAAGCCAGGAAGTGTGAAAGTTTGCCAGCAAACTACTGGCAGCTGGGAGTGAGGCACAGAACAGATTTTTCCTCACAGCCTTCAGAAGGAAGCAGCCTGCGGACACCTTGATCTCAGAATCCTGGCCTCTGGAACGTGACAATGTATTTCTGTTGTTTAAGCCACCCCCCCAAAAAAAATAAAGATAGAAAACAAAAATAATCCTCTTATGATTTACTGTTCTGTGGAGCTTGAAGGGGAAAAGACACCACATTTTAAAATTCCCAGCCCAGTGGCCATGAGTTTCTCACGTGCTGGGTTGCACTGGCCTTCCCTACATGGTTGAGGCCTGTTGTGAAATTCTGAGTGTTAGAGGCCTTTCCAGGGCCGCCCTCAGGAGAGAGAAATCCTGCTGCAGGGTAACTCCCTAGGATTAGAAAAATGTAGCTTTGCAGGCCATCTGAAGCAAGGAATGATTCATTTCCTGTAATGAACAGAGTGAGAAAGATGTCGTTCACAAAGTTCTTTAAGCTGGAAAAGCACATGATGTGAAATACTCATTTTGCTGGTGGTTGGCATGAACTCTCCTAATTTGCCTTCAGCAGCAGCATTGCTTTTGGACAGGTCCAGATTCTAGGGGCTGTTTGGTCACATGCTAAGTGGCTCAGGTGCCTGACACGCAATTAGCTGGGAGAGAAAGGACATTACGCTAACTTAACCCTGGGCTAAAATAATGACCTCGGCCTCCCGCTGGATGATGTATCGATGTTTAATCCTCAAGTTGCTATAGAACATTTCTAAGTATTTAGGAATTGAATTGCAAGTTAAAACTTTCATGTTTAGGCTCTTCTGGTTAAAAATCAGCTAAAACAAAACAAAACAACCTAAAAAACTAAAGACTAAAGACTCAACCTCACATTTAAAATTGTGCTGGTTATTATTTGTAGATAGCTCCTTCTTGGTGGACTAATCTTTTCCCTTCAAAAAACAAGTTTACATCATATAGTCTATTAGCTTACTTTCTGATATTGCCAGATTATATAATCATAGGTTTGAGCTGATAGAATACTCCTTTTTAAGGAGCTGAAAGAATTTAATCTTCCTTCCTACTTAGTTTCAGAATGCCCACAGGAGAAACAAGATGGTAACTAAATTTTCCTTTTTTACAAAAGGTGCCTACAATTCCAGAGAGGGTAGGTAATTTGCCTAGGGTCATGTAGGTACAACTGGGATCTGGTATAAAAACCTAAGTGTTGTTTGCAGTTGAATGCTGCCAGCACTTGACATTGGTACCCCATCTTGAATGACTAATAATCTCTATGTATGAAGCACTTGAAGAATATGCCCTAGGCTGTCTATCCCTGGGGCTTCCATATGATGCCTGACTTCCTCACCACAAGAGTTTTATGAGGTTGACATTTTTATCCCCATTTCACAGGTGAGAAAATTGAGGCTCCAGGTCATATAGTGGGCAGAAGTAGATACAGGGTTTGGACTCACATCTACCTGACTCCCCATTATCCACTATCCACTAACATATATAAGAAAAGATATCTGGACAGGAAACATACAACAAGCAGTGGTTCAGTGACATTCAGGAGTCAGTGTTCTAAGAGAAGCTGAAAAGTAAACATTTTAAATAAATGTTGATTTTCCGGCTCCTGGTTATAATGAAATTGTTAGTGTTTCCTTTTAGCCAGAATTAGTATTCTAAAAGAAAGTGAGAGTTGCAGCTAACAGGCTTTTTATATAAGAGGGGAAATAAAAGAACATGAAAAGGAAAGGAGCGACTTGAAGACAACTTCCATGCAGTGTGGCATTGGCCAGTCCTGAGTGTCTTTGGAGAGATCTGATTTTGGGCAAGGACAGTGGGCAGAGGGAGAAGGGGCAAGAAAGGCATCAGTGGCAAGAAATAACTGGACTTCAAGAGCCTCAGGGCCCTCATCACCTCAGAAAGACAGCAATGCCACCTAAATGCCAAAATCCCAGGGGGAAACAGTTAAAACCCAAGACACTTAAGGAGAGAAGGGCTTTGGAAATGCCAACAGGCGAAAAAGATTTTCCTGGCTCAGGCCCTCTTTGATGACCTAGGAAAACTGGTTTGAGAATCAAAGTAGGGTGAGGTACGGTCCTGGGATCAGCATCACTTGGGAGCTTCTTAGAAACCAAATGCTCAGGCCTTACCCCAGACCTTCTGAATCAGTGATGCTGTGAGGGGCCTTGCTGTCCAGGTTTTAGTCAGCCCCGCAGGTTCTGCATGTACCTAATCTTTGAGAACCACCGTTCTGGAACATAGAGAGATGAGCCCTGGGCAAAGGGCAAGAGAGAAGCTTGTCCTAGGTACAGCTTTACATATATTAATGTGATTATTTGATTCATAGCCGTGTGCAATTCTAGGCTGTAAGTCAGATTGTATGGCACACAGGAAGATACATTTCTCAGATTCCTGTGCAGTCAGATTGGAGCCATGTGATGGGGTTTTGGCCAATGCAATGTCATGGAAGTGAGGTCATGCACGTTAAAGTCAGGGTCCTGGTGGATATACGGCCGGTCCGAATGGGGACTCTGAGAAGTAAACTTATATGAGGCAACTACGATCTGGGGGTTGTTTTTCACAATAGCTTCTGTTCATTTCCCTGATTAATACAGACTAGCAAAAAAGAGGGCAAAGTCTCATCTGTTTTTGCTCGTGATTATATTCGGGGTGATCATTGAAATGTTAACCAATGCTTGTCAGTGGGACCAGTCAGTCTACATAGACACTGACTGGAGGGCTTATGGGGTCCTGCAGGCCCTCTGCATTGCCAGGGTTAACCCTTTAGATCAGGGATTTGGGGGCGCTCCAGAGGTTCAGAGGGAGGAGGCATTGGCTGCGGCATATAGAAGAGCTTCAGGATTTTAACAGCCCATACAGCTGTACTGGTGTACGCCAATTGTGTCACTAACATTCAGTATAGTCATGACACAAGTAGGCATACAACACATATTTTTTTGAATCAAAACCAGATAATTCAAACATAATGTAGTTAGGGTCCTGTTGAGCATTGAGGATAAAAATTGCAGACATCTATTAGGACTGTCCCTAGTGCAAATTGTCTGTGGGATCTTGGGGCATCCATGTGGGCTCTATTTAACCCACTTCCTTGCTCTGAAAGGTGGATGGAGACCTCCTTTAGAATGGAGGCCCTTGACTTTGTTGGGTTTCTGAATCCCTTTGGTGTTTAGTTTGAGCTCCTTTCCTAAGCAAATGCACATATACCTATAAATATAAGGATCTGGATACGGTTTTAGGGAGTTCGTATGTCCTTTGGGCTCCACTTCCAGGAATGAAAAGTAAAACAAGGAGGAAAACAATTCCTGGAAGTGGCTAAGTGTGAACCAGGACCTATTCGCCTTTGAGCATAGAATACGTGTAGATTGCAAAACCACGACATAATGAGGTTTCTGCAGCGCCTGTAACTTTCACAACATTTTATTGTCTCAGTTCCTGTCTTCTCATCTGTAGTGAATGGCAATATAAACTTAAAAAAACTGAAAAGAGTGTTGCAGCTTTGTGTAGAAATGGATATTAGTGTCATAATTTGTATTATTCATGTTATAATTTGTAAATTGAGTTTGATTTATGTATCAAGGCAATGTATAAAAATGCTGCATGGGCTGCCCAGGCACTTCCTTCTCTGTCTCAGCTTCTTAGAGCTACAAGAGGTTGTTCATGCTGCCAGACCCTGTTTATTTTAACACCCACCATAGGGGGACCCATCTTCCTGTTTCCCCACTGGATATAAAAACTGTTGGACGGTGAATCCTGCAGATTTGACAGGAGGAATTTCTGGCTAGTGGGAGGTGGAATGATTCACTTCCTGATGTTAGCACAGTGAGAAAAATCCCATTCATAAATGTTCTCTCACTTGCAGCAACTTTAGCTTTACTACTTTTTTATTACTGGATCATTCCAGACGCTGATGAGTCTTTGGCATGATCTGGAAGGATGTGAGGACACTTGCTATCCCACAATGGCCTCTTTAAGGAATAGCGGGCACTCCAGGGACCAGAGGTAGATGGTCATCCTGAAGCAGAGGTCAAGGATATGCTTGACAAAACAAAGCATTGTTTTTTTTTTTTTTTTTTTTTTTTTTTTTTAAGGTGGTGTAAGTCAAAAATCAACTCCCACTGAAGTTAAAAAAGTCCTGGCTGCCTAGCCCTGTTGCTGTCAAAGGAGCCTTTATTTTCTTAAGTCTGAGAATTGAGTATTTTAGGGAAAGAACTTTAGAGGCCTTCTGCAATTTGCAGATGAGCTTGAAGTCCTGGGAGATGAAAGAGCTTGCCTAAGGCCAGTGGCTGTCCAGGGGATGACAGTACTTCCTCTTGGCCAGGGCAGGGTTTTTTGGAGAGGTATGATAGGGCAAAGGTGAAGAATGGCCAAAGGAAGGGAAGAGGGTAGGTTTGGAAATCCTTAGCAAGGATTTGTGCTTAATCCTGGGGACCATAAAACATTACTCAAGATGTCTGGAGTGATGGAACCAGTGCCAAGATTTGTCCATGAGATAAGATGGGAGCAGAACAGATAGGGCACATGTGGTGGGTGTGTGGAAACAAATCATCTGATTAGTAATTTTGCCTTGAGCCCACCACAAGTTTGTTGCTCAAACTCAGGGCAGTCCTCATCCTCGCACCCTCCGAGGGGTCCCCTCCACACGTGATGGGCTGGTGAGGCTGAGTCAATGACAGGGGTGATTGGAGAAGGAGGACATGTTGCCAAGAATGAGAGAAGCAAAGTAGAGGCCAAGGATGAAGGAATAAACAAAACTGGAACAAGGGAGGTTGCCAAAGTTCCTAGGATCATGATCTGTCAGGAGCTGAGGAGCTCATGGGATTTGGAGATCCTCATTGTGTAGCTCATCAAAGCCAGGGCACGAAGACAGACCACCAGTCTCCAGAGAAAGAAGGAAAAGGTGCTGGGTCTGGGGCATGGGCCTGGTGTTCTGTGCCCACTGATTCATTGCCTGCTGAGTCTCAGGGAGGTTTGGTTATCTACACTCAATTACACATCTAAACTCTGCAAATGTTGGTACTAGGATGTAGGCCCCCTATTCCACTGGTTTTAGTTGCAATCAGATAGGAAAAGGAACAGATTAGTGCCTGACATAGAGTTAAGTTCTCAAAAATGTTTAGATGAGACTACTTTGTTGGTAAAGAGATTGGTAGCTCACTACTACCCATTTTCACATTGGCAAAGAGTTGTTTCTCATGTCAACCTGGGAAGGTGGCACTGAGTAGAGATATCTTGGTGGGGATAGAGCTTACAAAGAGAGAATTTTGATGGGGTTGCCTGGAGGAGTGAGAGTATACCACATCTGAAAAATTGCTTATTAGCTGGTGAAATAAATGCTCTTGTATTACTCAGTGCAGGAAGTGAGTTGCACAGTAGATAATGAGGGAGGATTTCCTCCCCAGCCGTGGTGGAAATGTAGACCAAGTCTCAGTGGTCAAGGTGGTGAAGGGGTGAAGTGAAGGGAGGAAGATGAAGAGGGGTGGGATTTATGCTCTCAGCTAGAAGCAGAGTGGAACCTCATCTCAAACAGGAGACAGCACATGGATGGACTGGCATTAAAAGTCCCTTTTAAGAGGCTCTAGGTGAGGCCCCATGAAAAAGTTTATCACCTAGATGTGACATTTTAATGCAATTAAAATGAGCCTTGACAAAGTTGAGTCAGATGGGAGTGGGGGAATGGGGATGGTCTGTGTACTCCAGCTCTTTGTGAGGTGAAGAGAATGTATATAAATTCTCTAAAAACCCTCAGCAGACAAGTAATTATGGATTTCGTGTAGTTCTAATGAGAAAACATTTTAGTTTGGCAAACAAATCAGTGCTGTGTGTCCCCAAAGCCCAGTGGTATTTGCCTGCTTAGCTTTTGAACTCTGAGGAGTGGCACAGCAATCTCCAGTGATCACAGGAGATTTCAGATCACCAATAGGTTTATACAAGGAATATCTTAGCACATGGCTTAAGAAAACCTCACACTCTAATTATGTACTGAAAAAGGTCATTGTATGGAATTTCCTAAGAATTCCAGTGTTTCCTACAGAGAGGCTTACAGGCTGAGGCTGTTGTGACATACTGCTGTAAAGCCAGTTTTGTGTGCAATTTCCATGGAAAAGTGGGGAACAACTCTATAGCCACGAAGTCTGTGTGAATTTGGAATGCTTTTCCTTCTAGCAGAATCGTTGGTAAAGAGATTCTAAGGGAGTGATGTATATGGAAAACGTGGGTGGATTTTGAAGATTTAAAAATAACCAACACATTCTTGGGGTTCATGTGACTATAACTCTATTGTGTGGTTTCTTTGAAGTGCTGGGTCTTTGGACTGAAATTTTAAACTCATCTCACTGTGGCGTTTGGAAACAGAGCATTAAACCTCTGTCATGCACGGTAATGCTGGGGCAAATGAGGACAGAAGATAATTGTATTCCTCAATATTCACACTATTTGTAGATTAGGGAGGGTGAGCACTTATTGAAGTGGGTGTGTGTTTGTGTCACTTTTCTGAATCTTACACAGATGCAGCAATCATGCAATGATTGCCAGGTTACACAAGATCACTAAGGCCACGAGAGGTAGTGGATGAAAACTTCACCTATATGTGTCTCTAGGGCAAGATCTAATTGTACATGCATGTGAGTGAGATGGTGGGTCTTATTTTAGTCTATTTTGTCCTACGGTTATGTAGGGCTGAAGTTACCTGTGTGGACAGACTTATCTGGCAGGGCAACAGCTCTAGAAGGTTTGAGGTGAGCAGATTCTATGTCAGAGCAAAGACCCTTTTTAGAGGCAGTCACCAGTGAAGGTGTTTTCTAAAATAACATTACGACTTCTCACTTACTGTGTTCATACCTATTAGGGTTTCTGCTACTACTATAGTTGGACTTCTGAGATCCAGGGTCCAAAGCCCTGAGTGCCCTGGAAAGTGACTTCCAGCTTTTAGCATGGCATTCCTCCTTTTCGGCCAACCATACCTCTTACCTTTTTTGTGCTGTTGACAGAACAATTATTGATCACTCATTGGGTGTTTCTCATCATATTCTCTGGTTGCTTCATTCCTGGTAGTGCCTCAGCTTTTCTAGGATGGAAAGTGAAAGTCTTGTTGCTTGGTCCCGTGGAGGGTTTTTCTATTTGCTGGCACAGCCTGTAGAGTATAGAACGTAGCACAAAAACGTAAGTGCTATTTGCCAAATACTTCTAGTTCTTCTGTCTCCTGGGTACTTGTGTAGGCTGCATATTCCAGCCCCCTTGTGGTTGGGAGGGGTCATCTAAGTAGGTCTCGCCAATGAGTTGTGAGCAAAGCAACATGCGTCACCTCTGAGTTGGAATATTTCATTGTCAATGGCAGACCCTCCAGAGCTCTCCCTTATTTCTGGAAAATGCTTACAATAGTGACCTGACTATTATAAACAGCCTTTCTGCTGACCCATGATAAGATATCTGCAATGCTTAAAGTCACTGAAATTTTTGGGTTGTTATTGCAGCATAACCTGACCATTCTTGACCAATTTAGACAGTTCCCTTTTATGAAAATTCAGGATCTTCTTGCCTGTTGGGAATTAGCCTGTTGTGATTTTAGAGGTTCCAGAAAGGCTATTCTACTTCATAATATCACCCCGTCTACATATCTCCTATACTACCCCAGGGGCTTACCACACCTACCTGAAGCTATGTGACTTAGGACAACTCATTCTTTGTTTTTCTGAGCCTTTGCACTCTAGAATGAAAGACTGGGGGAGATGACCTCCAAAGCTACAATCAGTTGGCTTTCTCTCAAAGGCAAATTGTTCTCTTAGGCAGCTATTCTGGTAAGGCTAACAGCCTGAGATGGGCTTTGCAGAGTTTATGGATCCTTCTTTAAGGTCACAAATGTTTCTGCCCTTTGTTCATTCTAACATCAAGGTCTTTGCAAGTTTTATTTCTTCTGCCTTAATTACTCGGGCTTAGGGATCTCAATTGTCATCTTCTTAGAAAGGCTTCTTTTGACATCCAATGTGACACAAGTTACTCACTCATATTACCCAATTTCGTTTTCACCAAGGTCCCTAACAGTGCTTGCTATGGTCATATCTGTTAATTATGTTATTGTGTAGAAAATAAACTGCACGAGAGCAAGGATCTTGTCTTTTTCATTCTCGGCCATATTTTCAGTACTTACTACAGAGCCTGTCACATGTTGGCCCTCAGTTAATACTGGTTGAATTACTGACTCCTATGCTAGGAGCTGGATAAACTAAAGGGAACAGCAGGCTGAACTACGTTTGAGCAGGCCCAGATGTCACAATAAGCAAGCTGCCATCCATGTGCTTTCTCTTCTGGGCAGAGTCTACACACAAGAACTCATTTGTTGGGAGCCTAATCAAAACAAATAAAAGCATTTCCCCTGGTGATTCCTATACCTGGAGAACCAAACTCATAGAAGGTATTTATGTTAATGTAGAGTTGAGGTGTTTGACAGCAACAAAGCCATAGTCTATCTGCTTGTGAGGAACAGGGCAGAAAACTGGAGACAGGAAGAGCTGGCCTAGGACCTTAGGAGCAGCAGCACCCTCTGTGGTTCTCTCCCTCTGGCTGCAGATGAGACCAGGAGTGAACGTTGCTTTAATTATTTGCTTAGAATGATTACAACATTTTCAAGGAAGAACTTTTAAAGAAATTTTTCTATTCCCAAGACTCCCATTGTGTATACTTTGCCGTGAATTTCTTAGTGAGCACGTGAATATTAGCTTCATAAAATCTTGGTCTTCTTTTCATTATTCATTATCCCACTTCTTCACATATGTCTATTTAGTAATAGCCATAAAATGAAATAAAAACTGACAATAGAATTTCATTTGATTTTGTTTGGGTGAGTAGACTGGCTCTTTAAGTAGCATCCATATTGCTCTTCAATGAATTAGCAAGGGTCAGTTTGGAAGCAGGCAGCTCTGTCTTCTTCTCTTGATTTCAGCTGTTATAAAATACTGATGTCAGAACATTGAAAAGCCCCTGCTGCTTCCACTGCCAGCATGACTGTGTGCATGGATGCCAGCTCCTCCACTGGTGCCCCACTCCTGCTGATGCACAGGTTCCCCACCATGCCACCACCAATGGCACAAGTATGTGTCCAGACACCCCCACCCAACCCCACTGGCACTCCACATAGTTGATGCATGTATACCCCACTGTACCCCCACAGCAGCGGCTGCTGGCACATGCAAGTTTGCGTGGATTCTGCTGCTACTGCCCCTAGGCAGCACTTTGACCAGCACCCCCATTGGAGTGCTAAAGCCAGTGGACAAGGAACACGTCAGTCCCTCCAGTGCAGCAGGTTTCTAATCTTGAGGGGCTAGAGAACAAAGCTGGGGGCCTAGTACAAGCCCCTAAGAGTTAGAGCACACAACCCAGGAGTGCTGAACTAAGACTTGGTCCCCTGAAAACTTTCAGAATTGAGGCCACTCACCTGAACCCAACTTATACCACAAGCAAACCCCCAAGAACATCAATGAAGATCAAAGCAAAAACCCTATTCAAAATACAGCAACTTCAAATATTAAAGAAACATCAACCCACACAGATGAGAAAGAACCAGCACAAAAACTTTGGCAACTCACAAAACAGAGCATCTTCTTACCTCTGAACAACTCCATTAGTTCTCCAGGAATGGTTCTTAACCAGTATGAAATGGCTGAAATGACAGACATAGAATTCAGAATACGGATAGAAATGAAGATCATTGAGATTTAGGAGAAAGTTGAAACCTAATCCAAGGAATCAAAGAAATATGATAAAATGAGACGTGAGCTAAAAGATGAAATGGCCATTTGAAGAAAGAACCAAACTGATCTGATAGAGCTGAAAAACACACTAAAATAATTTTGTAATACAATCACAAGTATTAACAGCAGAATAGACCAAGCTAAGGAAAGAATCTCAGAGTTTGAAGAATGGTTCTCTGAATTAGTCATAAAAAAGAAGAAAGAATGAAAAAAATGAACCAAAACCTTTAAGAAATATGGGACTATATAGAGACCAAATCTGTGACTCACTGGCATCCCTAAAAGAGAGGGAGAGAAAGCAAGAAACTTAGAAGACATTTGAGGAGGATATTGTCCATTTTGAAAAATTTCCCAACCTCATTAGAGAGGCCAACCTTCAACTTTAGAAATGCAAAGAACCGCTGCAAGACACTATTAATGTACAAGACAACCATCCCCAAGACACATAGTCATCAAATTCTCCAAGGTTGACATGAAAGAAAAAATATTAAAAGCAGCTGGAGAGAAGGGACAGGTCACATACAAAGAAGCTCCATCAGGCTAACAGCAGATCTTTCAGCAGAAACCCTACAAGCAAGAAGAGATTGAGGGCTTATATTCAACATTGTTAAAGAAAGAAACTTCAACCAAGAATTTTATATCCAGTCAAACTAAGCTTATAAGTGAAAGAGAAATAAGCTCCTCTTTCAGATAAGCAAATGCTAAGAGAATTTATCAGTACCAGACATGCCTTATAAGAGGTCCTTAAGAGAGTGTTAAATATGTAAACAAAAGATCATTATCCGCCACCACAAAACACACTTTAGTGCATAGACCATTGTCTCTATAAAGCAACTACACAATCAAGTCTGCATAATAACCAGCTAACAACACGATGACAGGAACAAATCCATACATATCAATATTAACCTTGAATGTAAGTGGGCTAAGTGCCCAAATTAAAAGGCAAAGAGTTGCAAGTTCAATAAAGAAGCAAGACCCAATGGTATGCTGTCTTCAGGAGATCCATCTCACATGCAATGACACTCATAGGCTCAAAGTAAAGGGATGGAGAAATATCTTCTAAGAAACTGAAAGATAATAAAAAAGCAGCAGTTGCTCTTCTAATTTTCAACAAAACAGACTTTTAAAAAATGATAAAAAAAGAGAAAAAAGGCCATTACATAATTGTAAAAGATTCAATTCAACAAGAAGACCTAATTATCCTAAATATATATGCTTCCAATACAGGAGCACTAAGATTCGTATAACAAATTCTTAAAGACCTATGCAGAAACTTAGATAACCACATAATAACAGTAGGAGATTTCAACACTCCAGTGACAGCATTAGATTTATGAAGGTAGAAAACTAACAAAGATATTCAGGCCCTAAACTCAACACTTGACCAAATGGACCTAATAGATATGTACAGAACTCTCCAACCAAACCTGATAGGATATACATTCTTCTCGTCTGCACTTGGCACATACTCTAAAATCAACCATATAATAGGCCACAAAACAATTCTCAGCAAATGAAACAAAACAAAACAAAACAAAACTGAAATCATACCAACCACATTCCCAGAACACAGTGCCTGTGGTCCTAATGAAAATAGAACTTATGAACACACAGAAAGAAACAACAGACACTGGGCTACATGGAGAGGGGTTGGAGGAGAGGGGAGAGGAGCAGAAAAGATAACTATTGGGTACTGGGCTTAATGCCCAGGTGATTAAATAATATGTACAGCAAACTCCTGTGACATGTGTTTACCTATGTAATATACTTTCACATGTACCCCCAAAGCTAAAATATAAGTTAAAAAAATAAAGAAAAATTAATACTAAGTAAATCATACAATTCCATGGAAATCAAACAAACTGTTCTTGAATGACTTCTGGGTAAACCATGAAATTATGGCAGAAATTGAGAAATTCTTTGAAATGAATGAGAATAAAGATACAACATACCGGAATCTCTGGGACACAGCTAAAGTAGTGTAAAGAGGATGCTAAACACCACGTCAAAAAGCTAGAAAGATCTCCAATTAACAACCCAACATCACACCTTGAAAAACTAGAAAAAGAAATGCAAACCAACCCCAAAACTGGCAGAAAAAAAGAAATAACAAAAATCAGAGCTGAACTGAATAAAATTGAGATGTAAAAAAAAATAAAGCCATAGGAAATATCAACAAAACCAGAAGTTGGTTTTTTGAAAGATTAAATAAGATTGATAGATTGTTGTCTAGACTAATAAAGAAAAAAACAGAGAAGATCCAAATAAACACAATCAGAAATGACCAAAGGGACATTACCACCCACCCCACAGAAATGCAAACACCACTCAGAGAGTATAATGTACACCTTCATGCACACAAACTAGAAAACATGCAAGAAATGGATAAATTCCAGAAAACATACAACCTCCCAAGATTGAACCAGGAAGAAATATAAAGTCTGAACAGACAAATTATACCAGATATATAAAGAAAAGGTGGCACCATTCCTACTGAAAGTGTTCCAAAAAGTTGAGGAGGAGGGACTCCTTCTCAGCTCATTCTATGGGACCAGCATCATCCTGATACTAAAGCCTGTCAGAGACACAACAAAAGAAAACTTCAGGCCAACATTCTTGTTGAATATAGATGCAAATATCTTTAACAAAACACTAGCAAACTGAATCCAGCCGCATATGTAAAAGCTAGTTCATTATGACCAAGCTGGCTTTATTCCTGGGATGCAAGGTTGATTCAGCATATGCAAATCAATAAAGGTGATTTATCACATAAACAGAACTGAAAACAAAAACCATATGATGATCTCTATTATGAGCTCAAAATGCCTATAATAAGGTTCAAGTTAGATAATGTTTGTTAAAGCTGTTTTTAATCCCTAATATGCTACCCAAATATTTGCATTTGATGTATTAGTGATATTTTAGTATCATTTCAATTAATAGAGCTCATATGGAACTTCACAAATTAGGGTACATCTCACAAAATTCTCTGTGGTAAGAGTAGGCATGATTGTTCCAATTTTATAGAAAAAAGCTAAGATATAAGACAAAACAATTGGAAATATATATCCAAATCTGACTTAAAACTAGGTCTCCTGATTCTCTATGCAGTGTGGCTACTGTTGGACCATGCTGCTTCTCAATGACATAATTAAAAACCTAAAGCCTGCTGATATGCATACACAGTCTTCTTCAATGGAGTAAAATTTGTGTGCAGTAACAGATACCACTGCAGAGGACACATCAGTGATCTCACAGCAGGATATTGTATGAGGGAAGAAGCACAGCATGAGAAGTCCTGAGATCCAGTCATCCTACCCTGCTGTTCTGGGAAACACTGTCATTGCCTGACCCAACAGGGATTCCCATGTACATTTTGTCCTCTGCTATCCACTGTGGAGAATAAAAACTCAGGCCTCTTTTTCACAGTCTAGACAATGAAATAAAAGTACACATTTTGTTGGCTATTTCTAATAAAATAAAAATTTGAAACAACAAAAAACCTTGTAATGATCTCAATGGATGCGGAAAATACTTTTGATAAAATTCAGGATTTCTTCATGTTAAAAACGTTCAACAAGGCTGGGCATGGTGGCTTCCATCTGTAATCCTAGCACTTTGGGAGGCTGAGATGGGTGGATCTTTTGAGGTCAGGAGTTTGAGACCAGTCTGGCCAGCAAGGTGAAACTCTGTCTCTACTAAAAATACAAACATTTCCTGGGTATGGTGATGCATCCCTGTAGTCCCAGCTAGTCTATTTGGGAGGCTGAGACAGGAGAATTGCTTGAACCTGGGAGGCAGAGGTTGCAGTGAGCTGCGATTGAGCCACTGCACTCAGGCCTGGGTGACAGAGTGAGACTCCATCTCAAAAAAAAAAAAAAAAAAAGATCCTCAACAAAATAGAGATTGAAGGAATATACCTCAAAATAATAACAGCCCTATGACAAACCCACATCCAACATCATATCAAATAAGCAGATGCTTATTTGATCAGGAAGCATTAACCTGAGTACAAGAACAAGACAAAGATGACCACTCTCACCACTCGTATTCAATATAGTAGTGGAAGTCCTAGCCAGAGCAATCAGGCAAGAGAAAGAAATAAAAGACTTCTAAATAGGAAGAGAGGAAGTCAGACTATCCTTGTTTGCAGACAACATGATTGTGTATCTGGAAAACCCCATAATCTAGGCTCAAAAGCTCATTCAGCTGATAAACAACTTTAGCAAAGTTTCAGGACACAAAATTAGCATATTCAAATCACTAGCATTCCTATACACCAGTGACAGCCAAGCTGAGAGTCAAATCAGGAACAGAATCCTATTCACAATTGCCACAAAAAGAATAAAATGCACCCCACCCCCGCCAAAAATGAATAAAATACCTAGAAATTCAGCTAACCAGGGAGGTGAAAGATGTCAACGATGAAAATTACAAAATATTGCTGAAAGAAATCAGAGATGGCAGAAACAAATGAAAAAACATTCCATGTTCATGGATAGGAAGAATTGATATTGTTAAAATGACAATAGTGCTCAAAGTAATTTGCAGACTCAATGGTATTCTTCCAAGAATTAGAAAAAAACTATTCTAAAATTCGTATGGAACCAAACAAGAGGCAAAATAGCCAAAGCAATCCTAAGGAAAAAGGATACAGATGGAGGCATCATGTTACCTAACTTCAAAATACTACAAGGCTATGGTAACTGCAACAGCATGGTACTGGTACAAAAACAGACACACAGACCAATGAAATGAAATAGAGAGCCCAGAAATAATGCTATACAACCATCTGATCTTTGATATAGTCAACAAAAACAAGCAACAGGGAAAGGACTCCCTATTCAATAAATGTTGCTGGGATAACTGGCTAGCCATATACAGAAGAATAAAACCTGACCCCTTCCTTATGCCATATATAAGTATCAACTCAAGATGGATTAAAGACTTAAATGTGAACTTATACTACAGAAACACTTGAAGAAAACCTAGAAAATTCCATTTTGGACATAAACCCTGACAAAGATTTCGTGAGGAAGATGCCAAAAGCAATTGCAACCCAAACAAAAATTGACAAATAGGACCTAATTAAACTAAAGAGCTTCTGCACAGCAAAACCAAACCAAACCTAACCAAACCTAACCAAAACAAACCAAACCTAACCAAACCAGACCAATCCAAACCAAACCTAACCAAACCAAACCAAACCAAACTAACCAAACCAAAACAAACCAAACCTAACCAAAACAAACGAAACCAAATAAACAAACAAACAAAAAACGATCAGTATAGAAAGCAGAAAACCCACAGCAGTGGAGAAGGTATTTGCAAACTATGCATCTGACAAAAGTCTAATATCCAGAATCTGTAAGGAACTTAAATTTACAAGCAAAAACCAAATAACCCCATTAAAAAGTGGGTAAAGAACATGAACAGACACTTTTCAAAAGAAGACATACGTGCAGCCAACAAGCATATGGACAGATGCTCAACATCATTAATCATTAGAGAAATGCAAATGAAAACCATAGTAAGATACCATTTCACATCAGTTAGAATGGTTATTATTAACAGCAAAAGATACTAGCAAGGCTGTGGAGAAAAGGGAATGCTTATATTCTGCAAGTGGGAATATAAATTAATTCAGCTACTATGGAAAGCAGTTTGAAGATTTCTGAAAGAACTTAAAGCAGGATTACCATTTAACCCAGCAATCGCATTATCAGACAGATACCCAAAGGAATATAAATCATTCTACTATAAAGACACATGCATGTGTAAGTTTGTTGCAGCACTATTCACAATAGCAAAACATGAAATTAACCTAAATACCCATCAATGGTAGACTGGATAAAGAATGTTTGGTACATATACACCATGGATACTATGCAGCCATAAAGAAGAACAAGATCTTGTCCTTTGCAGCAGTACGGATGGAGCTGGAGGCCATTATCCTAAGCAAACTAATGCAGCAATGGAAACCAAATACCACATATTCTCACTTATAAGTGGGAGATTAACATTGAGTACACATGGACACAAAGAAGGAAACGATAGACACTGGGGCCTACTTGAAGGTGGAGGGTGAGAGGAAAGTGACAATAAAAAACTACCTGTGGGGTACTATGCTTATTACCTGGGTGATGGAACAATGTGTACATCAATCCCGTGACACACGATTTATCTATATAACAAACCTGCATGTGTACCCCTAAAACTAATATAAAAGCTGAAAAAAAGGACATTAAAAAAACAGATTTTTAGAGTGTCTAGTTTCTTTAGAAAACATCCATTAATTGTCAAATGTTTATCAGTCTGTTGTGTACTAATAATATCGTCCTATAACTTACATGGACGTGAGGCAAAAAGCTGGCTAAGCAACCAGGGGATCAGCTCTATTGACAAATGTGTTCATGCTGCCTATAAGCCTCTGGAAAGTCAATGAATCCAATATGTCATTCAGAAATTAGAATTAGTTCATTTTTTAAAAATGTGGCTTTTATGCATAATGCATTTTTGATTTTCTTCTTCTGGAACATGGAGGGAATGGAACCTAATGACTCCCCCTTTCATACCCAAGCCATCTCTAGCTGCATTGGAGGACTTTTCACGGGCCAGAGAATTCGGTGTGCCTATGAGACGGCTGGTGAGCCTGTTGAGGCTGCTCTCAGCTTGGTGCAAAGGATTGGGTTCAGCATACTCTCAGCACAAGGGCCAGTTATTCAGACCTCACTGTTGACAAAGCAACAAATTGCTCTTTTGTGGGGCTTGTCACAATTGGTTGTCTGTTTCTTGATGGACACAATAGAGAGTCAGAGCAGCTCCTTCTCCCTGAGCCCAGCACAAGAATTCAGGCACTTTGCCTCCTGCCTCCAGCTCTCCCACTAAGGGGCTCTCCCCGCAGAGTCAGTCAGCCAACCCTTTGTGACTCAGCTCCTTTCTTTGAAACGTGGGGATGGTCAGATTTATTCAGGAGCCATGAGGCATGCTTAAAAAGGCCTTCAAAAATGCCAGCCCCTGCAGATTATTCTATGATTTGTGAACTGGCATAAAGGTTGGGGAATTTCCCTTTGCTGGGTGTAGGTCTTGGCTTTCTGTGTGGAAGTAGGGTTGGCCGGCATAGAATTCCCTTGATTTGTTCTACTTCCTCTTGGGACCTAGGTCACATGGTAGGCCCTGTCCTTGGCTGTCAGAACCCCATAAGTCCTACCATATCCTAGGCCTCTCCGTAACTCCTCCTATATCTCATACAAACTCACTTCTAACTGTCAAAGGATTTGAACAGATGGTTTACATAGAAGGAAATGTAGTAAATGAAACATCACATGGAAGAAATATGTAGTCTTGAAAGTAACAGAAGAAATGAAAATGAAAGCAACTTGAATTAGCAATAATTTTGACTGATCAAACCCAATAGGCTAAGGGGACACATGCCCATTAATTGCTTTGTTAGCGGCTCTCTATTGTTCTAGTCTTCTGAGCAGTGATTCGCCATGGTGTAAAATATTTACACACATTTTGAGGAATATATTCCAAAAATAAGTGATTATTTAAAAATGTCCATAGCAATGAGGTATACTGATTAATACATTAAAAAGAGGCCAAGCATACTGGTTCGTGCCTATAGTCCTCATGCTTTGGTAGGCTGAGGAAGGAGAACAGCTTCAACCCAGGAGTTCAAGCCAGCCTAGGAAACAGAAGGAGATTCCATCTCTCCAGAAATTTAAAAAATTAGCCAGGCATGGTGGTGCTTAACTGTAACCCTGGCTTGGAAGACTGAGGTAGGAGGACAGCTTGAGCCCAGAAAGGCAAGGCTGCAGTGAGCTATGGTTATACCACTGCCCTCCAGCCAGGGCAGCAGAGTGAGATTCTATCTGAAAAGAAAACAAGACAAAACATACATTAAAAAAGAACAATAACCCAAAGTGCCATTGTCTCTGGTAGGAGATTTTCACCTTCATAAGATATACTGAAACAAAAAATGGATAAAATTACTATTACATACAACTACCGAAATGTTAACATATAATTTCAGGGAATTACATAATATATATGATATAATAGTGATTGAAAAACATTTTGTGCACATCAATTATAACTGTGTAAAAAGGCATTTATGTGTTGTGACTATCCAAAATGCACTTAGAATAATATACAATGATATAAATTTGCTTCAATATTTACTTATTAAAAATATAGAATTTTATTAAAAAGTTAGTAATAACAAAACAGGTAGAACAAGTCCAGATAATTTGCCAGTGTGTCTCTCTCCTGGAAAGAGGCATGCATTTTTGCTTCTCCTTTCTCCAGCACATGGTACCGTGCCTGGCACTTAGTAAATGCTCAGTATTTATTGGCCAAAAGTTGTCAAATGACAGCCAATTACTTTAGGACGAGGCTTTCTGCCAGTGAATCTATGCAAGTATATTGACTAGCTAATATATAATCATTTCTGTTGCTGTCTTTTCCACTTAATGGTTTTATTCAGACTAGGTTCACATGTATCCAGAGAGGTCTTAAGAAATGAGTTCAATGCCAGGAAGGGAGAAAGGTCTGGATGGTTTTGGTGAGAAATTCCTTTATTTGCATTCAAATAGCTACATTTAAGGAGTCCTCCAGTAGGCCTTGTCCTGGCAAAACAATAATAAGGGGAGACTGATATCTTTTTGTCATGTCCACCTTGTGATGCTCTCCTGTGACACACAGAATAGACAGCCATGTATGGAGTTTAATTGTTTAACTGAAATAGACTTCTGTATATTATTATTTCCTCACATCTTCATAGAATAAACTGAGATTTCCCTGAAAGAAATATCACTACTTTTTAAGACAGGAAATAAGGTGGCTCTTGGAATTAGAGGAGGGAAATGCTCTCTCCACTACTCTCAAAGTGACACCAATGTCATGGGGTTGGTGGGGAGGGGACATCTTAACATAGTATGGTTAGTGATCAAGGCTCCTCTGTCCTAGCTCTTCTGGCCCTGGGTGGGGGTGTGGTATGATGATTTTTTTTATAATATAAAAAATAATAATTTGCTGTAGGTGGGGGTATGATGTTCTGGTGGGGGTGTAGCATGATGTTCTGGCCATGGGTGGGGGTGATAATGTGACTGTCTTTGTGTGTGAGTGTGTATGTTTGTGTACTGAAAGTATAGTGTAACTAACTGCAGTAGCATTGGGAGTCCAGGCTACAATGATACAGAGTAAATAGAGTTGCAGTAGAAATTTTTTCTATTCACTGCAAATCTGGAACTCTTCATTTTAATCAACAGAGATGCAGTCTTAGCCTAGGTTCACTAGGAAACAGCCTGAGGCAAAAGGTAATGTGCTTTTCTGTACTTTACCGAGGGAGCACCATTCCAGAGAAGCAAGAGTGAGGAAGAAAAAAAGATGCGAGACAGGGGAGGAGGGAGAGAAAATACAATGGAGCTCATGTTGCTGCATGGACTACAGCTTCATACCATGCACAGCTGACTACTCAGCCACTGGGATGTCTTCACAGAGGCCTCATGAAGAGGCAGCTCAGAACCACCCACCTCCCTGCATTTCTGGGTTGTGTGACTGGTCACTCTGGGGAAGAGCTGGGGAAGCCAAGGCCTCTGTGGGTCCAGCCAGCCAGGGCACAGTTTCTCCTTGTCAGTTGTGGATTGAGGGTCCACTGGTCAATGGTAGTGGCAATGGTGGCAGTAGCCCCAGTAGCAGCAGAAGTCTCAGCTTTCTTCTATGGGAATACCTTGAGCCGTTGCTAGGGCTTCTGTGGCCCTAGGTATTAAAGACCTGTCTAAGGCCCAGGGGGAGTAGGTGGGTCCGAGCAGCACACACTGAGTCTAGTGCAGGTGGGTGTGTGCTGATATGGCCGCAGTTCCTCTAGCTCTTTATTCAGTCCATAGAACTGAAGCAAGCTGTTAGAATGCTGGTATCAGTGGAGAGAGGGACATGCCTCGTTCATTGCGTTTCCCAGCCGTGGGCAATGATCATGCTGAGCTGCTGGATCACTTATTTTCAACAACACCAAGTAATGGTTCTGGATATGAGAACATCAGAAACAATGGCCCTATATATGGTGGATGCTGAGACTGATTTTGTGGTTTTCTCTATGAGACAGCACGAGGACTGATTCCGTGGTGGGTCAGCACTCTAGAGGTGTTGGACTTATCAGAGAAAGGGAAAGAAAGTTACTTATCTTTGATAAGGAAGCTTAGAATCATTTAATTAGAATAGCTAAAAAATATGACCTAATTTTAATATCCCAACTTAATGAGAAGGGATCTACGCATGGTCTATAATCATCCACGCATCTTGATCACATTTTGAGACATGAGTGCATTATTTGTTAGGGTAAAACCTGAGAACGCAGAAGGTGGAAGATATTTAGATGTTCCTTGGTAGTGATTTGGCTTAAGTTAGTACAGGTGTGATGGCACCAATGGTAGTCTAGTTATAACTTGGTAAGGCTCAGTGCATGGATTGAGACATACACATTCCAAGAATTCAGCTTTTAGCAGCATGTGGAGTACACCTTAGTCACTTAGTCAAGAGGCTGGAATCTACACCCTTCCCCATATTTAATATGTTAGTTTATATATTACCATGCTGTTTTGGAGAGTAAATAATAATTTGCTGTGGGAAACCTGAATGATAAAATATCATATTATGTGAATTTTATTTTCTCCATTACCAATAAATACTTATTAAGTACTCAATTGAGTTTTAAATAGTATTTGGTTAGACCCAAAATAGGGATTTTATCTTGATGTTATGTATTTTTAAATATTGAGGTTAGAGTCGATCAATGAATGAACTTTCCATTTAGAGGCTCTGGCATTTCTCCCATGAGTCCTGTCAGTTAAATAAAAGATAACAAGATTAAAATTCCTATACTGTCAGACACTTTCTGTCTTGAGGACTTGGTTTGTCTTTTGGGTGTATGATGCCACCAGAACATCTCATTCCTATTCTTTCTGGCCTCATCATCTTGGTGAATTTATAGCTGTGGCTATTTAAGTGGGTGATAGCATTAGGCCACAAAATGAATTGTTGATTTAAAATGAGTATTGATTAGGACCCAATCAATGAAGAATAAGAAAATATGTATTTTTTTCTGTATAGAAGGAGTTTAATGTTGTTTAGGAATGGAATAATAAGTCTCTGGGTTTTGTTTGATTCCTGTTTTTCTATGTCTGGAAAAGACGGACACTTGTATTTATAGATCCCGTGGCATCAATCACATTCTGCTCTGTACTGAGGCTGTTTTGCAACATTCACTGAAATGGTGTGGCTCTGTGTCCCCACCCAAATCTCATCCCAAATTGTGATCCTCACAAATTGTAATCCCCTCCTGTCAGGGCAGAGACCTTGTGGGAGGTGATTGGGTCTTGGGGATGGTACCCCCTTGCTGTTCTCATGGTAGTGAGTGAGTTCTCACGAGAGATGATGGTTTTAATATTGTTTGGCAGGTCCCCCTTTGCTCTCTCTCTCTCTCCTGCCTCCATGTGAGATGGGCCATGCTTTCCCTTTGCCTTCTGCCATGATTGTAAGTTTTTTGAGGCCTCTCAGCCATGTAAAACTGTGAGTCAGTTAAACCTCCTTTTAAAATAAATTACCTGCTCTCAGGTAGTATCTTTAGAGAGGTATGAAAGTGGACTAATACACTCACTTTTTTTTTTTTTTTCTGAGACAGATCTTGCTCTGTTGCCCAGGCTGGAGAGCAATAGTGCAATCCCAGCTCACTGCAACCTCTGCCTCCCAGATTCAAGTGATTCTCTGCCTTAGCCTTCCCAGTAGCTAGGACCATAGGCGTGCACCACCACGTCTGGCTAATTTTTGTACTTTTAATAGAGATGGGGATTCATGACGTTAGCCAGGCTAGTCTTGAACTCCTGGCCTCAGGTGATCTGCCCACCTTCACCCAAAGTGCTGCTATTACAGGGATAAGCCACTGTGATTCTGGCCTACACTCACTTTTTCACTTAGATTTTAATCTGCTTGAAGTCAGTGATGGTTTGTAGTATCCTCTACAGAGTCTCAAATTTAGTAATTCATGTTCTTGATTGCATAAGAACTGAAATTTCTAGTAAATTGTCCAAAGTTTTAGCTAAGGATGAGTTTTAGTTGCCTCAGAACTCTGAAGCTTTGTAGAAGCATTCTGACACCTTGCCTTGAATCACATTTCAATAAAGATCCTTATAAACTACTTTCAAGTAGGTGAACTTTTTTGAATGTCATTATATAAGGAACCATATGGGAGTAACATTGGCACCCCCAGTGACACTAAAGATCTGTTCCAAGCATGCCTGAGTACAAAGCCCGTTGAGTATGTCTGCAAATATCCTGGATCTTTGAAGAAAGTATAACCACTTATATATTTGCTTCCTTTCAGCAGAGTCCTTTATTTGCTTGGAAAACACTGGTTCATATGCTACTCTGAAAATAGGGCTGAGTCTAGGGAATTGACAGGGAGGATTCAGAATTGCTTCTGGAAAGAAAAACAGGCAAACAGGCATCCAAATTCTCTTGGGATAAAGTTTTCATCAAATCACAACTCTTTATTTGGTTCTGCATAGTCAACACCCAGGTTTTTTTTTTTTTTTTTTTTTTTTTTTGAGGTATAGTCCTAGAAGCTGTTAGTACCAGTGACCTTCTAAAGTCATGGCAAGGCTTAGCAGAGAGATAGCGCTGGAGCTCGGACTAAAGACTCTGAGCAGCTTGAACACATTGTGAGGAGCCATATTTGCCTGGTTCTATTTTTCATAGTTGCTTTGAGCCATGAGCCCCCAGATGTTCCGCTGAGTCTTGAAGATGGTGGTATTTAAATAAAGGACTGCTGTGGTCAATCTTAGCCCAATGGAGTCTTGAATGTAAACCAGGTGGAGGACTGTGTTATCACTAACATATACATTTATTTCTTTTTATACTTAGGGAGGTTACATCCTTCCTCTTCATGTCAAAATATTAGATTCAAAGGGCACGTGCCTGTTTACATGCTTCTGTGGTGATGTGGTAGATATGTGTGATCACACGTATTGCTTTCTTTGAATCTTGAACTCCCAAACCCTTTCTAAGGATATCACAATGAGTCCAGGGTGTCTAATACTTCTTCCTTGGACCCTCTCTGGGGTTTTGAGCCAAGGATCCTCAGGGGAACTGTGTACCCATCGTGCCTGAATGGAGGAGAGAAAAATGTGCCCTCTAGACATTGTTGTGGGTTTCATGAATGCTCAGAACAGCAGCCTTTACATCAATCTTGCTTAGTGCTATAAGGGTGAAATTGGAATCTTCCTAACACAAAAAAAATGATAAATGCTTGAGGTGATGAATACCCCTATTGCCCTGATTTAATCATCACTCATTGTAAGCTTGCATCAAAATATCATATGTACCCCATAAATATGTACAGCTGTAATGTATCCATAATAATTAAAAAATAAAAACATTTTGAAAATCTTGTTTAGTGCTTGCATTAGGGGAATCTGGCCATGCAGGTGGTCTCCTAATGCATAGAGATTCCTCTCCATCCCTTCCTGTCTAAGGCTAGATATGAATATGCATGAATTTGAATATAATTAGTCACAGAAGAGATGCTGTGAATCATATCATTACCAGGGGAAATGATATATGGTACCGCTTTTGACAGAAACAATGTTTCATCCACATTTGGAGCTTCTTGCTTTCATTTACCAAACGATTGTAAAGGAAAGTCCAGCATAAGGCAGAAATATCTACCTTCTCTTGAAATAGGGCTCTCTCAGGGACAGACATTATCTGGCGTGGGAGGACTTGCTTTCTTGTGCCAACGGTGATTAAAGAACAGCAACTAGAAAATAGCCTTGGTACATAGTGCCTGTTGCCATTTCTCATTATTGTCAGAATGTCTTAAATTGCCCAGTGGTGTTTTTTTCTTGTTGTTATTGGTTTAATTATGGCAATGCCATCCTATGGGAGAGAACTAATTAACCCTCTGTCAAGAAACCAACTCTGCTATATTGCATATGACATTAATGGCTTGGAGTGTTTCAGGGCAACTTTTCAAAGCTACTTTTCTGTTTTGTTATTATTGTTGACACCTTCAGAAAAAAGTTTTTTTTTTTTTTTTTTTTTAAGCAAATACAGTTGTATGTAACCTTTTGAGACTGGTATGTGTATTATATTGCTGCTGATAATAATTATCTAAAAAGGATGATAAACAAAGGTCAATTTAGTGAACTACAAGAGTTTCTCACAGAGGATTTACCACCTGAAATAAATGGAAAGGAGATATTGAAGCGAGGAAAGAGAGGGGAAGGGAGGTGACATTCTGCACATGCCGACCAAACACAAGGTACTTCATATCTCCACAACTCTGCAAAGTAGGACTTATTCTCTTATTTGTATAGATGACAAAATTCAAAATTCTGAATTTTGAATTTAAAATAAAACTACAGAGCCAGTGGTCACATACGATTGCATAATTTCAAAGACGGGAACTTCCCACAAAAACAAGTGACAACTGAGTAGTATTTGATACCTTAGGAGGCACTCTTCTGCCTCCTAAGCCACTTACTGTGGTAAGCCACTTACCACATATTTTATACATACATACATATATATATATATATATTTCAATTTAGGTTCAGGAGTACATGTAAAGAACATGCAGGATTGTTGCATAGGTACATACATGGCAATGTGGTTTGCTGTCTCCATCCCCATCACCTATATCTGGCATTTCTCCCCATGTTATCCCTCCCCAACTCCCTACCCCTACTGTCCCTCCCCTAGTACCCCCTACAGACCTCAGTGTGTGATGCTCCCCTCCCTGTGTCCATGTGTTCTCAATGTTCAACACCCGCCTATGTTGAACATGTAGTGTTTGATTTTCTGTTCCTGTGTCAGTTTGCTGAGAAAGATGGTTTCCAGGTTCATCCATGTCCCTACAAAGGACACAAACTCATCATTTTTTATGGCTGCATAGTATTCCATGGTGAATATGTGGCACATTTTTCCTGTCCAGTCTATCATCGATGGGCATTTGGGTTGGTTCCAGGTCTTTGCTATTGTAAACAGTGCCACAATGAACATATGTGTGCATGTGTCCTTACAGTAGAATGACTTATAATCCTTTGGATATATATCCAGTAATGGAATTGCTGGGTCAAATGGAATTTCTATTTCTAGGTCCTTGAGGAATCACCACACTGTCTTCCACAATGGTTGAATTAATTTACACTCCCACCAACAGTGTAAAAGTATTTCTATTTCTCCACATCCTCTCCAGCATCTGTTGTCGCCAGATTTTTTAATGATTGCCATTCTAAATGGCATGAGATAGTATCTCAATGTGGTTTTGAGTTGCATTTCTCTAATGACAAGTGATGATGAGCATTTTTTCATATATTCGTTGGCCTCATATATGTCTTCTTTTGAAAAGTGTCTGTTCATATCCTTTGCCCACTTTTGAATGGGTTTGTCTGTTTTTTTCTTGTAAATCTGTTTTAGTTCTTTGTAGATTTTGGATATAAGTCCTTTGTCAGATGGGTAGACTGCAAAAATTTTTTTCCCATTCTGTTGGTTGCCGGTTCACCTAATGATTGTTTCTTTTGCTGTGCAGAATCTCTGGAGTTTAATTAGGTCCCATTTGTCTATTTTGGCTTTTGTTGCCAATGCTTTTGGTGTTTTAGTCATGAAGTCCTTGCCTATGCCTCTGTCCCGAATAGTTTTGCCTAGGTTTTCTTCTAAGGTTTTTATGGTGTTAGGTCTTATGTTTAAGTCTTCAATCCATCTGGAGTTAATTTTAATGTAGGGTGTAAGGAAGGGGTCCAGTTTCTGCTTTCTGCACAAGGTTAGCAAGTTTTCCCAACACCATTTATTAAACAGGGAATCCTTTCCCCATTGCTTGTTTTTGTGAGGTTTGTCAAAGATCAGATGGTTGTAGATGTGTGGCATTGCCTCTGAGGCCTCTGTTCTGTTCCATTGGTCTATATCTCTGTTTTGGTACCAGTACCATGCTGTTTTGATTACTGTAGCCTGGTAGTATAGTTTGAAGTCAGGTAGTGTGATGCCTCCAGCTTTGTTCTTTTTTCTTAGAATTGACTTTGCTATGTGGGCTCTCTTTTGGTTCCATATAAAGTTTAAGGTGGTTTTCTCCATTTCTGTGAAGAGGGTCATTGCTAGCTTGATGGGGATATCATTGAATCTATAAATTACTTTGGGCAGTATGGCCATTTTCACAATATTGATTCTTCCTAACCATGAGCATGGAATGTTTCTCCATCTGTTTGTGTCCTCTCTTATTTCATTGAGCAGTGGTTTGTAGTTCTCCTTGAAGAGGTCCTTTATATCCTTTGTTAGTTGTATTCCTAGGTATTTTATTCTCTTTTTAGCAATTGTGAATGGCAGTTCGTTCTTGATTTGGTTGTCTTTAAGTCTGTTATTATTGTATAGGAGTGCTTGCAGTTTTTGCACATTGATTTTGTATCCCAAGACTTTGCTGAATTTGCTTATCAGTTTAAGGAGATTTTGGGCTAAGACAATGGGGTCTTTTAAATATACAATCATGTTGTCTGCAAATAGAGACAGTTTGACTTCCTCCTTTCCTATTTGAATATGCTTTATTTCTTTTTCTTGCCTGACTGCTCTCGCTAGGACTTCCAATACTACATTGAATAGGAGTGGTGAGAGAGGACATCCTTGTCTACTGCCAGATTTCAAAGGGAATGCTTCTAGTTTTTGCCCACTCAGTATGATATTGGCTGTGGGTTTGTTATAAATAGCTTTTATTATTTTGAGGTACGTTCTGTTGATACCTAGTTTATTGAGAGTTTTTAGCATAAAGGGCTGTTGAATTTTGTCGAGGGCCTTCTCTGCATCTATTGAGATAATCTGTTGATTTCTGTCTTTGGTTCTGTTTATGTAGTGAATTATGTTTATAGACTTGCATATGTTGAACCAGCCTTGCATCCCCAGGATGAAGCCTACTTGACCGTAATGGATAAGTTTTTTGATGTGCTGTTGCAATCGGTTTGCCAGTATTTTATTGAATATTTTTGTATTTATGTTAATCATGGATATTGGCCTGAAGTTTTCTTTTCTTGTTGAGTCTCTGCTGGGTTTTGGTATCAGGATGGTGTTGGTCTCATAAAAAGATCTGGGGAGGATTCCCTCTTTTTGGATTGTTTGGAATAGTTTCAGGAGTGATATCAGCTCCTCTTAGTATGTCTGGTAGAAATCGGCTGTGAACCCATCTGGACCTGGGCTTTTTTTGGTTGGTAAGCTATTAATTGCTGCCTCAACTTCAGCCCTTGTTATTGGTCTATTCAGCGTTTCGATTTCTTCCTGGTTTAGGCTTGGGAGGGTGTAAGTGTACAGGATTTTATCCATTTCTTCCAGATTTACTAATTTATGTGCACAGAGTTGTTTGTAGTAATCTCTGAAGGTGGTTTATATTTCTGTGGAATCTGTGGTGATATCCCCTTTATTGTTTTTTATTGCATCTATTTGATTCTTTTCTCTTTTCTTTTTTATTAATTTGGCTAGTGGTCTGTCTATTTTGTTGATCTTTTCAAAAAAACAGCTCCTGGATTGATTGATTTTTGAAGAGTTTTTTTGTGTCTCTATTTCCTTCCTTTCTGCTCTGATCTTTGTTATTTCTTGTCTTCTGCTAGGTTTTGAGTATTTTTGATCTTGCTTCTCTGGCTCTGTAAAGTTGGATGATAGGGTGTCAATTTTAGATCTTTCCTTGCTTCTCATGTGGGCATTTATTGCTGTAAGTTTTCCTCCAGACACCACTTTAAATGTGTCCCAGAGATTCTGGTATGTTGTGTCTTCATCCTTGTTGGTTTCGAAGAACATCTTTGTTTCTGCCTTCATTTCATTTTTTATCCAGTCAGCATTCAAGAGCCAGTTGTTCAGTTTCCATGAAGTTGTGCAGCTCTGAGTTAGTTTCTGAATTCTGAGTTTTAATTTGATTGCACTGTTGTCTGAGAGACTGTTTGTTATAATTTCCATTCTTTTGCATTTGCTGAGGAGTGATTTACTTCCAATTATGTGGTCAATTTTATAGTGGGTGAGATGTGGTGCTGAGAAGAATGCATATTCTGTGGATTTGGGGTAGAGAGTTCTGTAAATGTTTATTAGGTTTGCTTGATCCAGGTCTGAGTTCAAGTCCTGAATATCCTTTTTAATTTTCTGTCTTGTTGATTTGTCTAATATTGACAGTGCAGTGTTAAAGTGTCCCACTATTATCGTGTGGGAGTCTAAGTCTGTTTGTAGGTCATTAAGAACTTGCTTTATGTATTTGGGTGCTCCTGTATTGGGCATGTATATATTTAGGATCCTTAGCTCTTCTTGTTACATTGATCCTTTTATCATTATGTAATGCCTTTCTTTGTCTCTTTTGATCTTTGTTGGTTTAAAGTTTATTTTATCAGAGACTAAGATTGCAACTCCTTCTGTTTTTTTGCTCTCCATTTGCTTGGTAGATCTTCCTCCATCCCTTTATTTTGAGCCTATGTTTATCCTTGCATGTGCATGGGTTTCCTGGATACAGCACACTGGTGAATTTTGACTTTTTATCCAATTTGCCAGTCTATGTTTTGATTGGGGCATTTAGCCCATTTACATTTAAGGTTAATATTGTTATGTGTGAATTTGATCCTGCTATTTTGATACTAGCTGGTTGTTTTGCCCATTAGTTGATGCAGTTTCTTCATTGTGTCAATGGTCTTTACCATTTGGTACATTTTTGCAGTGGCTCGTACTGGTTGTTCCTTTCTATGTTTAGTGCTTCTTTCAGAAGCTCTTGTAAAGCAGGCCTGGTAGTAATGAAATCTCTGAGCAATTGCTTTTTCATAAAGAATTTTATTTCTCCTTTGCTTATGAAGCTTAGTTTGGCTGGATATGAAATTCTATGTTGAAAGTTCTTTTCTTTAAGGATGTTGAATATTGGCCCCCCACTCTCTTCTGGCTTGTAGGGTTTCTGCTGAGAGATCCACTGTGAGTCTGTTGGGCTTCCCTTTGTGGGTAACCCAATCTGTCTCTCTGGCTGCCCTTACTATTTTTTCCTTCATTTCAACCCTGGTGAATCTGACAATTATATGCCTTGGGGTTGCTCTTCTTGAGGAATATCTTTGTAGTGTTCTTTGTATTTCCTGATCTTGAATATTGACCTGCCTTGCTATGTTGGGGAAGTTCTCCTGGGTAATATCCTAAAGAGTGTTTTCCAGCTTGGATTCATTCTCTCTGTCACATTTAGGTACACCTATCAAACGTAAATTAGGTCTTTTCACATAATCCCATATTTCTTGGAAGCTTTGTTCATTTCTTTTTACTATTTTTTCTCTAATCTTGCCTTCTCTTTTTATTTCATTGAGTTGATCTTCAATCTCTGATATCCTTTCTTCTGTTTTGTCATTTTGGCTATTGAAACTTGTGTATGCTTTACAAAGTTCTCATGTTGTGTTTTTCAGCTCCATCAGTTCATTTATATCTTCTCTAAGCTGTTTATTCTCATTAGCATTTTGTGAAACCTTTTTTCAAGGTTCTTAGTTTCTTTGCATTGGATTAGAACAAGTTCTTTTAGCTCAGAGAAATTTGTTATTACCCACCCTCTGAAGCCTGTTTCTGTCAATTCATCAGACTCATTCTCCATCCAGCCTTGTTCCCTTGCTGGTGAGGAGTTGTGATCCCTTGGAGGAGGAAAGGTGTTCTAGTTTTGGGTATTTGTATCCTTTTTGCATTGGTTTCTTCCCATTGTGGATTTATCTACCTGTGTTGTTTGTGGTTGGTGACTTTCAGATGGGGTCTCTGAGTGGATATCCTTTTTGTTGCTGATGAAGTTATTTCTTTTTGTTTCTTAGTTTTCCTTCTAACAGTCAGTACCCCCTGCTGTAGGACTGCTGGAAGTCCACTCCAGACCCTGCTTGCCTGGGGATCACCTGTGGCAGCTGCAGAACAGTAGGGTTGTTGCCAGTTTCTTCATCTGTTATCTTTGTCCCAGAAGGATACCCACCAGATGTCAGCCTGAGCTCTCCTTTATGAGGTGCCTCTTTGGTTACAGGAGGGTCAAGGAGCTGCTTGACGAGGCAGTCTGTCCCTTATATGAGCTCAAGTGCTGAGCTTTGAGCTCCGTTGTTCTGTTCAGTGCTGCTGGGCCGGTATGTTTAAATTTGCTGCAGCAGAACTCATAACTGCCTTTTTTTTTCCAGGTGTTATGTCCTGGGAAGGTGGGGCTTTATTTATATGTTCCTGTCATTCTACTGCCTTTTTTCAGAGATGCCCTGCCCAGTGAGGACATAGCCTAGTCACAGTCTGCCAGCAGAGGCATTGCTGAGCTACCGTGGGCTCTGCCCAGCTGCTCTATGAACTTCCCTACAGTTTTGTTTATAGGGGTATAGTTAGAACTGCCTTGGTAATGGCAGTCTGCTTCCGTAATGGTGGACTGTGTCCATAATGGTGGACTGCCTTGGTAATGGTGGAGTGCCTCAGTAGTGGTGGACTGCCTTGGTAATGGCGGATGCCCTTCCCTCCACAGAGCTGGACCGTCCCAGGTCCAGCTGTGCTTGCTGTGACACTCTTAATCCAGAGCATTTCAGATTGCTGGTCTTTGCTGGGGGTGGGACCAGCTGAGCCAGATCATCTGGCTCACTGTTTCAGCCCCTTTTTTTCATTTGAATGGGTGACTCTGTCTCCCAGGCATTCCAGTTGCCAGTTGAAATGGCGCCTAGATTTGTGTGAGTTTTTGTGTGGAGACCCACCGTGCTGGCTGAAACAGCAGTGCTGGAGGCTCATGGCATTTTTCTGCATGGGAATCTCCTGGTTTGTGGGCAGTAAAAATGCATTCGGAAATGTGGTGATCACTCACCCTCTGCATTTTCACTGGGAACTGCAACCCAGAGCTGTTCCTATTTGGCCATCTTGGATCCTCCCATTTCCCTGTAGCATATATTTATGTCTCTATGAGATGAACTATGGTAGTTTCATTCTGAATTCCATTTTATATCCTGTCATGTTTTTTCTGTCTTTCCTTCATCCCATTTTTTGTATCATCTTATATTCTTACATATTGATGTCAGCTGTCTTAATGCCATTCTGAAAAAATCATAAAGTATAAATAAATAAAAACAATTTTGACAATGACCCTATAAGGTAAATGTAACCATTATTGTTACTATATAAAGAGTAAAGTGGTTAGATAGCTCCTCCTAGAAAGAAACTTCCCAGCCTTGGAGATGATGCCTAGTACTAATGTATGTCCCTTTCCAAGAGGAAATATACTGAAATAGCCTGGTCAGATTTCAACACACTCATGGGGTCACATTTTGCAGTAGGAGAAGTCTCACTCATGAATATGGCTCTCTCTGCTGCTTCCTCCATCTAAACAATGATTAGATAAGGACTTGACCCTAGACCTGTTATTTCTTCCCCTTCTTGATAGCTAGGCAGCCAGATTCTTCTCAAAAACACATTTATGTATTTGGGAGTTCTCATCAGATTTAACTTGGTGGCTGAAAGAAAAAGACCACACTGAGGTCGTAAACTTATATCAAAGACCCTTGTCTAATTTACCAGGCAACTTTGGTTTGCAGGTGATGTGCTCCTGGCAAATGGTAAAGTGGAATCTTACTTCCCAGTTCCCATTGTCCTATGTATATGTGCCCCATAGGAAACCACAAAATTGGAGGCAGGTGAGGGGATGCAGATGGTGGTGAGGATATAGGGTAATGCTTACTGGGCTAAGGCAGAATTTGGACCTTTGGAATCCTGGCTGTATTGCCACTTTACTATCTCAGCCCAATTTCTTCCCTCTTTCCTTCCTTCCTTCCTTCCTTCCTTCCTTCCTTCCTTCCTTCCTTCCTTCCTTCCTTCCTTCCTTCCTTCCTTCCCTCCTTTTTTGTGTATCAATGTCAACGACTCTGTGTTTTTTCTTACATTTTATTTTCTTTTTAATTGACAAATAATAATTGTCTATGTATTTTTTATGGCATATACTGTGATGTTACAGAGCACAGTGTGGATTTACAGATTTACAGAGTACAGTGTGATTCCACATGTATACTTTATGGAATGATCAATCAGGCTAATTCACCTATCCATCACCTCATATATTTAACATCTTTTTGATGAGAACATATAAAATCTTCTTTAGTTTTGAAATCTACATTATTATTTACTATAGTAATCATGCTGTGCAATAGATCACTAGAACTTATTCTTTTTGCCTACTGAAACTTTGTATCCGTTGGCCATTGTTTCCTCTTTCTCCCTCTATCCCGTATCCCCCAAATTCTGGGAACCACCATTCTACTCTGTACTTCTATGAGTTTGACTTTTTCTAGATTCTACAAATAAGTGAGATTATATGGTATTTGTCTTTCTGTGCCTGGCTTATTTTACTTAGTATATGTTTTCTAAGTTCATCCATGTTGTTGCAAATGACAGAATTTCCTGCTCTTTAAAGGCTGAATAGTATTTCATTGTATTTACACACTACATTTTAAAACTCCATTCATCTGTTTATGGACGCTTTGGTAGTTTACATATCTTGGCTATTGTGAATAAGGCTGCAATGAATATGAGGATGCAGACATGTCTTTGACATCCTGATGTCAATTCCTTTGGTTATGTGCCCAGAAGTGAGATTGCTGTATTTTATGGTAATTTTATTTTTAGTTTTTTTTTTTGAGAAACTTCCATACTATTTTTTAAAGAGGCTGTATTAATTTATAATACCACTAGCAGTGTACAAGTGTTCCTTTTTCTCCTCATCTTCTCCAACACTTATCTTTTATCTTTTTGATAATAGCTAGTCTAACAGGTTTGAGGTGATATCTCATTGTTGTTTTAATTTGCATTTCTCTGATAATTAAACATGTTGAATATTCTTTATATATCTGTTGGCCATTTGTATTTCTTCTTTTGATTAATGTCTTTTACGATCCTTTGCTTGTTTTTTAATAGGATTGTTTTCCTTTTATTGAGTAGTTTGAGTTCCTTGATTATTTGGGGTATTAGCCCATAATTCAGTGGATGATTTGCAAATATTTTCCTCCATTTGTGAGTTGTTTCTTCATTCTGTTAATGGTTTCCTTTGTTGTGCTGTGTTGTTTCCATTTTCAATTTGATCAAATCCAGTTTGCCTATTTTTGCTTTCATTGCTTGTGTTTCGGGGTTTTATCTAACAAATCACTGCTGAGACCAATGTTATAGAGGTTTCACCTGTGTTTTCTTCTAGTAGTTCTACAGTTTCAAGTCTTACATTTAAGTTTTTAATCCATTTTGAGTTAATTTTTATATGAGGTAAGATAAAGGCCCATTTTTACTCTTCTGGGTGTAGATATCCAGTTCTTGACACTATAATTAAAGACTGTCATTTCCCCACTGTGTGTTCTTGGTAACTGTGTAAAACATCAGTTGATTATAAATGCGCAGGACTATTTCTGGGCTCTGTATCCTAGTCCATTGGTTGGTG
Organism: Alouatta palliata; assembly: GCA_004027835.1. NCBI lineage: Eukaryota > Metazoa > Chordata > Mammalia > Primates > Atelidae > Alouatta > Alouatta palliata. The sequence goes on from PVKV010007501.1 coordinate 52,716, forward strand.
TGTCTGTTTTTATGCCAGTATCATGCTGTTTTGACAATCATAGCTTTGTAATATATTTTGAAATATGATAGAGCAATGCTTCCAGCTGTGTTCTTTTTGCTCAAATTGGCTTTGGTTATTTGGGATCTTTTGTGGTTTAATATAAATTTTATAACTGTTTTTATCTATTTTTGTAAAGAATGATAGAGATTTCGTTGAATTTGCAGATTACTTGGATAATATGTGCATTTTAGCAATATTGATTATTCTAATCCATGAACCCAGGATATCTTTCCATTTATTTATGTCTTCTTCAATTTCTTTCACCAACATTTTATACTTTTCAGTATACGTATCTTTAACCTCCTTTGTTAAATTTACTTATAAGTATTTAATTTTTGATGCTATTGTAAATGAGATTGTTTTCTTAATTTTTTTCAGATACTTTGTTGTTATATAAAAATGGCACTGATTTTTATAAGTTGATTTTTTATCTTGGCACTTTACTGAATTCCTTTATTCGGCAAAGGAATAAAGTACTAAAAATACAATTTGGCTTTGTAATACATTCCTAAACATATTACAAAGCTATGGTAATTCCAACTTTTGTGTGTATGTGTCTTTAGAATTTTCCAAATATAAGAAGAGGCCATCAACAGAGACAATCACTTCTTTCTTTCCTATTTGGATGTCTTTAATTACTTTTCTCTTGCCTAATTGCTCTGGCTGCTAGAACTTTCAGTACTGTGTTGAATAGAAGGGGTGAAAATAGGCATCTTTGTCTTATTTCTGATCTTAGATGCAACGTCTTCAACTTTTCACCATTGAGTATGATGTTAGCTGTGGGCTTGTCATATGTGACCTTTGTTGTGTTGAAGAATATTCCTTCTATACATAATTTTCTGAGAGTTTTTAATTATGAAAGAATGTTGAATTTTGTCAAATGTTGTTTTTGGCATCTATTGAGATGATCATATGGTATTTGGCCTTCATTCTGTTAATATGGTGAATCACATTTATTGATTTGCATATGTTGAATCATCCTTAAATCCTATAGGTAAATCCCATTTGATCCTGGTGAAGGATTATTTTGAATCTTTTAAAATCATTTTGAAGGATTGCAGAATACAGTTTCACAGTATTCTGTTGAGTTTTTGGATCTATGTTCATCAGGGATATTGGCTTGTAGTTTTCTTGGAGTGTCTTTGCCTGGCTTTGGTAACAGGGTAATGGAGGCCTCATAAAATGAGTTTGGAAGTATCCCCTCCTCTTCAGTTTTTTGAAAGAATTTGAAGGCATCTGGTCCTAGGATTTTCTTTGATGGGAGATTTTAATTACTAATTTAATCTCCTTACTTGATTTGGTTTGTTCAGATTTTCTATTCTTTGTAATTCAGTCTTGGTAAGTTTACGCTTCTAGAAATTTATCCATCTCTTATAGGTTGTACAATTTATTGGCATGTAGTTGTTCATAGTAGTCTCTTATGATCCTTTATATATCTATGTTATCAGTCGCAATGTTTCCTCTTTCATTTCTGATTTTATTTATTTGAGTCTTCTGTCATTGTTTTTCTTAGTTCAGCTAAAGATTTGTCAATTTTGTTCAGGTTTTCAAAAAACCAACTCTTAGTTTCATTGATCTTTTCTATCATTTTTCTAGTCTCTATTTCATTTATTTCTACTCTGATCTTTGTTTTATCTGTTAATACTGGCCTTAGTATGTCCTCCTCACCCTCAAGTTCCTTGAGGTATAAAGTTGCTCATTTGGAATTTTTTTTCTTTTTTGATGTAGGTCTTTTTACTATAAACTTCCCTCTTGAAGCTGCTTTTGCTGCATCCCATAATTTTCCTTGATTCCTCTTGTTATTGACTTCTAGTTCCATACCATTGTGATCAGAAAAAATGTTTGATATTATTCTGATCTTCCTAAATTTGATTAGACCTATTTTATAACCTAACATATGGTCTATTGTGGAGAATGTTCCCAGCGCACTTGAAAAGAATATGCATTTTATTGTTGTTAAATGGAATGTTCTATATATGTCTGTTAGGTCCATTTGGTCTAAAGTGTAGTTCAAGCTCAAGGTTTTCCTATTGAATTTATGTGTTTTTGAGACAGAGTCTCACTGTGTCACCCAGGCTGTAGTGCAGAGGCACGATCTCAGCTCACTGCAACTTCCGCCTCCCAGATTCAAGTGATTCTCCTACCTCAACCTCCTGAGTAGCTGGGATTCCAGGCATGCCACCATACCTGGCTAATTTTGTATTTTTAGTAGAAATGGGGTTTCACCATGTTGGCCAGCCTGGTCTCAAACTCCTGACCTCAAGTGATCCACCTGCTTCAGCCCCACCCCCAAAGTGCAGGGATTATAAGCGTGAGCCACTGTGCCCAGCCTCCTTATTGAATTTTGCCTAGATGATTTCTCTATTATTGGAAGTGGGGTATTTAATCCCTTATAATCATTGTGCTGCAGTCTATCTCTCCTTTCAGATCTATTAATGTTTGCTCTATATATTTAGGTACTCATCCCAATTTCTAATTTTTTTTTTTTTTTTTGGAGGAGAAATAACTTACTATAAGAGAAGCTTACCGAGTTTGACACTTCCTCAAAATGTGGTCTAGAATAAAATTGTTAAATACCTGGAGAAAAGATAACCCTCCTTCCTTCTGTATTTTATAGTGAACACCAAAAACTATTTCCCTGTTTTCTGCTAAGCTTCATGTGGCTTCACAATCCCATTCTACATCCTTATTCTGTCAGTCATTACCTATTGATTAGAGATGGCATACATTAGAAACACAGTCACCAATTTGGATGAATCAACCAGGGCTCTTGTCTTATAAAATACTTAAGAAATTCTACCCTTTCTTTAGAACTGTGGTTGACTCATAATATATGCTTACAAATATTTGTTGAATAAATGAATAAATATATGAATGAATGTAAACGAGACTTATTACTTTTAAAATTTATTTTTAATGATTCCAGAAAGAGAAAAACTTCTATTCCACCGAATGCCAATTAGGAAGCATTGATTCCTGGGAGCTGCATTGGGAAAATCCACTCTGGAATGGAGGCACTACTGAGAATATGGAAAAAAGAAATTTAGAGACAAAACAAGCCTCAGTCCCATTGTTTGATCCCAGGAGAGAGACTGGTTCAAAACCTGCCCTACATCTGTATTTTCTAGTAATTCATCTAAAAAAAATTACTTTTTATCTAAGGTGCTTTGAGCTGGAATTTTTGTTAATTGCAACTGAGGTGATTATAAATCTGCAGGGATGACATTGATGACAAGAAAACTTGGATTCAGAGATGAGAGAAGGGCAAAGCAAGAATGCAGCGTAGTAACAGATGAATAGAAGCTGCAGGCACTTCAAAATTTTGCCTATGGTAGGCTTGATCTCTCTTGCCTCCTCCTCATCAAAGTATTTTTGAAGGCAGTGTAAGCTCTGATAGGAGATGATGCTGAGCTCAAATCTCTTATCTAGCACTCTCAGGAATGTGACCTTATCTCAGACTTAAGCTTCCTTGCGTGTAAAAGGAGGATAACGCCTGCTTATAGGGGTAGGGGGAGATGAATAAAGTCAGCACGTGTCATTCCTAGCAGTAGACTGTGGTCAGTGATGTAAATGTTTTCTTGATTTGGTGATCTGACAAAGGAAAGTTGAACAATTATGTCCCAGATGGGTGTTGAAATATTTATTCAAAAGTAGTTAATGCTATGTAAATGATGTTTCTAAATTGCTGCCAATTTTTGAAGGCCTAGAGTTTCATATAATTAATTAATGACTTTCAAAACAACTTCTAAACAGTAAGACTCCGTTGAGAGAGCAAACGCTTCTTTTGGAGGAAAACGGGAAAATTTTCTGTTTTTTATTTGGAACAGATATGGTGCAATTTCTTTTACACGCTTTTGCTCCCCTGAAACATGGTGGGGCTGATTGAAGGATACATAAATTAATCAGGAAAGACCTCCTTATTGTTGCCTGGAGCAAATTTATAACTACAGAAGATATTTGGAGTCATGTGTTTTATTCACTATAATGTTTGACAAGTTTGTGTGTATGAGACTTAACATGTTTTTTTCTGGACCTTCGAATGAATGGAACCTGATGTATGGCAAGATCTAGGTGTTGTGCTACTTTCCCATGGCAAACTGAGCGCTTTCCCTAAAAATAGTTAGGCTATTGAGTTTAATGCCAATTTCCAACATTTTCTTTTTAACATTAGATTCAGGTGATTGTGCATGTTGCAATTCATTTCATTTTGGGTCAACTTTGTGGAATGCCTACTGTGTGCTTGTTAGAAAGAAGTTTCATAGCCGAATGTTCTACTCCAGAGCACTATAGTCTCTGTGGTCTGTTTTGAAATTTCTCCTTAAGTTAATTACAGGAGTTTTATTTATGTCATTTGTTTTCTATTTTGTGCTGTTCCAAGTTGCAAACATGCCACAAGTAATTTCCCTTTCTCTTCTTCTAAGCCTTATTTATGTTCTTTGGAATTCATACAGACACATCTTGATGTTCCGAGGAGCTGTTACTAATGTGTCCCTCTGGGATCAGTCTGATTTTGACTGTGAGAATTGGCATCTTCGAGATCTCATGAATGAGAGCCCCACATCAGCAACTTCAGACCTGGGAAATGCTATCCCATTGTTTCATCGAGTGAATGTGGGCCAGACTGAGACAGAATGATAGATGTACTATAATTCTTTGAGGCTGTGGATTAACTTTTGTTTTTTTTTAACACATTTTTTATTTTGGAATAATGTTAGATTCATAGAAAAGTTTCAAAGAAAATACAGAGTGTTCCCAAATATTCCTCACCCAGTTTTTCCCATTGTTAATGTTATTCTTACCATGGTACATTTGTCAAATCTAACAAACAAACATTGTTATGGTACTATTATTAACCAAACTCCAGATTTTTTTGTATTTCACAAATTTCCACATTAATGTCCCTTTCCTGTGCCATGATTCAATCCAGGGTACCATATTGCATTTAGTTTTTGTGTTTCCATAATCTCTGTTGTATGGCAATTTCTTTTCTTTTTTCTTTATATATATATATATATATACGTTTATCGCATTTTAGGTTTGGGGGTGCATGTGAAGAACATGCAAGATTGTTGCATAGGTACACACATGGCAGTGTGATTTGCTGCCTTCCTCCCCATCACCTATATCTGGCATTTCTCCCCATGCTATCTCTCCCCAACTCCCACCCCCCGCTGTCCCTCCCCTTTTTTCCCCTGACAGACCCCAGTGTGTGATGCTCCCCTCCCTGTGTCCATGTGTTCGCATTATTCAACACCTGCCTATGAGTGAGAATATGCGGTGTTTGATTTTCTGTTCTTGTGTCAGTTTGCTGAGAATGTTGGTTTCCAGGTTCATCCATGTCCCTACAAAGGACACGAACTCATCGTTTTTGATGACTGCATAATATTCCATGGTGTATATGTGGTGTGGCAATTTCTCACATAGTTTCTTGACAGTCTTGAAGAGGGCTGGTCAGGTATTTTGCAGATGTTCCTGATTTTGGATTTGTTTTATGATTTTCTCATAGTTAGACAGGAATTATGAGTTAGAGAAGAAGTTCCTAACCAATAATCTGTCAATGTGAAATGTTATCGGGGAACATGATTTATCACTGATAGGTTAACCTTGATCATTTGGTAATGGTAGTGTTTGCCAGGTTTCTCCACTGTGAAGTTATTATTTTTCCCTCTTCATAGTCTATTCTTTGGATACAGATCGCTGAGTCCAGGCCACATTCAAGGTGGGAAGGGGTTTAAGCTCCACTTCCTGGACGGAGGAGTATCTAGGTATAGTAGATGGAATTCTTCCATAAGAAAGAGTTGTTCCTTCTCTTTCAAAAGGTTTTTTTTTGAGATACTGATGGGATAGAAGTCTTCAAAAGCAGTAAGAAGTCTAGTGTGTGTTTTTTTTTTCTTGAGAGATGTATAAATGTTGATTCTCCCACCTGTTTCTTTGAGAGCATCAGGAGACTTGAGAAAATTCCTGGGCCAAGATTTCTGCTTCACCCAGACAAAAGCAGGCTTGCCCTGGGTCCACGCTTCAGCTCCCCTTCAGCTTTTATCTGGGCCTGCTGTTTCCTAAATGCTCACCAGGAGCATGCAGCATCCTTTGAAGATCATGTCCCAGGTACCCAGGACCTTGGAATTCTCTTAGCCAGAATGGCTCTGAGCCTACTTCCAGAACCTCCATGGTCTTCTTCTCTGGGCTCTTTCTTCAGAAGGAAGACTGGTCCACTAATGTGCATAGCCCTAGGCCTGAGGGGTAGTCAGATGGCTGCTGTGGATGGAGTTTGGATATGCAGCCTGGGATATGTGGAGGAAGAAAAGTCCCCTCCTCGTCAACATGCCACATTATTCAAAAATATGATGTCAACATGGTTTATCACGGATGAGGTTAATCTTGATTGCTTGATCAAGGTAGTTTTTTAAATGAAAAGAAAACATCAGAAAATTGACCAGTGCTTCTTTCAAAAGCTCTTTCACTGGGATTCTTACTGCTGAGAAGTTGTTTTGAAAGTTATTAATTAATTACATGAAACTCTAGGCCTTCCAAAATTCAGAGGCAGTTTAGAAACATCATTTATATAGGATAGAGATGTAGAATAGAGTTGAGTTTGGGGGAAAAGAAAGGATAGTACTTGGGTCAGAGGCTGGCATTGGTTCTCCTCTAGATGCTGTGTTCTAATGCCATACTCCGGTGCAAATTCTAGTAATTTGGAATTTGGATATCCAGGTTGTTTGAAAGAGTATATTTGTTAAGGTAGGAGAATAGAGCACATCGTATTTAGTAGTTTGTTTGCTTGATTTATAATTTAGACATACGGCGTATGGGCTTGCCATAGGCCTTGACAATTTGAGGCAGGCCTGTTTCTGTGAACAAAGTTAAATGCAGAAAATGTCAGGGCTGTTGACCATAATCTGTACCCGAACTCCAGCCCTGTGGAATGCAATGCCCTCAAGACAACAGCTGTCACTGGGCTTCCGCGGAATTCCCTTGGGACACACAATTTTTTTCACATTCCTTGAGAGGCCTGAGTGGAGAGCTTTGCCACAGACACAACAGGGGGCTTGTCTTTGTATTTATCTCCTGGGAATTGCCTTTGTTCACCTGGAATCCCATGCTCACTCTTCTCCACCTATCCAACCCTCCACTATCTGGAATTCTGTTTCTGCCATGAAGTTTTCCTTAATTCTACAATTCCCCTTTGCAGAAATGAGATAAGGTCACTTAGTTGCAGTTGTGGGTTTCCTCAGATGCCTGCCTCTTTCCTCCAGGCACTTTGAATGCAGTGCAGGTAGGAGGTGGCAAGGGAAATGGTGGCTCACAGATCAGAGGGCTGTGTGGCCCCAACCTCTATGTCCTCCTCAGGCACACTCAGCATGGCTTTATACTCAAGTGGCTGAGTATAAATGTGCTATTTAAAAATCTATTTAAATAAGATGTATACTAGAACAAGGCTGAGATAAATGTTTAAGAATAGGTACAAATAGATGGGTATTCACTATTCATTATTGATACACTAATCATTATTTTATCCTAGATTTATTAAAATGTTTTTTGTAAGTCATCTGCAATGAATTACTTGAGTCAAAAGCTCTTTTGGGGGAAGATGTGGAACTCTAGGATTTCAAGTAACTCTAGGAGGTGCCAAAACCCTGTGGTCCTATCCTAATCAAAATGACTTACTGCTCTTGAGGATCGTTTTTCTTTTCCAGCCACGCATGGGACTTCAGCTGTCCTCTTTCTCTTCATCTTTTTTTCTCTCTTTTTTCAATAGCTATATGGGAACTGTCTTTTTGTTTTTAGGGCTGATCAAAAATACACAGAAAATAATATCCAGGTTGGAAGAAACTCTTCTTTATCTTGTTCCTCCTGACACTGACTTCCTTCAGTAAAGTACTAGAGGTATATTGTTTTTACTACTTGTTTTCACAGCTTAGTTTCGCTAAAGATAATACATTCCTCTTCTTTTTTTTTTTTTAAGAAAAAAGGTTTATTGAGCTATAATTGATAAATAATTATAGATATTTAATATGTACAATTTAGTGACTCTGAATATGTACAAACACCTGTGATACTATCACCACAATCAAGGTAATAGACAAATTCAACATCTCCCTCTATTGGGACAGCAAAAATAGAGGTCCCTTTCTCCCTCTTCCCTCTCTCTGCCTCCCTTCCTTCATCTTCCTCCCTTCTCCTCTCTCTCTCCTTTCTTTCCTTTCTGTTTTTCTCTTTTCCTTCCTTTCTTTTTGTCTTTCTTTTTCCTTTCTTTCCTTTCCTTCATTTTCTTTCTCCCCTTTACTCTTTTCCTTCTTTCCCTTTTCCTCCCTCCCTTTTTCCCTTCCCTTCCCTTCTTCCATCTGTAGAAAGGCTTAATATGAGACCTACCCTTTTGACAAGTTTTGAAGTGCAAAATACTGTATGGTTAATTTTAGGCAGTGTGTTGTACAGCAGATTTCTAAAACTTACCCATCTAACACAACTGAAACTTTATACCCACTGAACAATGAGTTTTTCAATATATTCCTCCTCTGCATTTACTAATCTTTAGTTTTGAAAATAAGGTCACTGTGACTATAAGAGAACATATCCAAAAGGTAGCAAATGTGTCAAGGTTTTGAAATAGAGATATAAAATGTATTCACTGTAAAACTCCCATTACATATATTTTCAATTTCACATCGTTTAACATTTAATTATATTCTGTCTTTCACTGTCCTTCACTTGTTTTATTCATTCATGCATCAAATATATATTAAGCACCTACTATTCTAGGTCCTCAGGATAGAGCAGTGAACGTATAGACAAAACTTACGAGTGTTATGAAGAAAAATAAAATAAGAAACAAGGATAGGAAGTGCTGGAATGAGAGTGGAAAGTTGCAGTTTAAATAAGATGATCATGGAAGGTCTTACAGCAAAGGGGATACCTAAGCAAAGGTTGGTGGAGATGAGGGTTCAAGACATTTAGATCTGGGAGAAAAGCATTGGACATAACAAGTGCAAAGTTCCTGAGAGAGCAGGCCTGGTGTGTTTGAACAGGGAGGAAGCTAGGGGAGAGCAGGGTGAGTAAAGAAGGTCAGAGAAGAAGAGGCTGGGTGACAAGTGGGACGACCTGCAGATCTTATAGCCCATTTAGCACCATCCCTGGCCCTACACACCAGAGGCCAGGAGTACCTCCTCACTAGCTGTGGAAACCAGAGCTGTTCCCTATGCGGCAAAAGCACCGCCATTAGAAAAACGCGGCCGCGAGAGAACACGTGGCAACGATGACGACGGTCTCTGCCAGGTCTAAAACGCAATTATTCTGAACCTACTTTATAGGCAGTCCTTCCTTCATTTACATACACGTCTTAAAAATTCCATCGAACACCAGACTCACTAAACCTAGGATCACTTGCATTTTTTCTTTCTCTTTTCTTCTATTTTTTCTCCCCCTTCTTATCTGTGAGTCATAGAACGATGATACTTGTAGGAAATTAGTGTAAGAATGGAGGCAAAGTTACATATTTTTTATGAAAAAGAAATATCAAAAAGTTTAATTTAAAAATACCATGAAGAATCAGGGCTATTTTAAAGCTCTAACAAATATCCAAAAGCCAGGATCTGCAACATCTTCTGTTCTTACCTGATAGTCTTTTGATTCAAACTCTCCCTTAAGCACCAACATTCAACCTTAAGCATCAGGTTGAATAAAAACCCATCTGGATTTAATATTTCATGGTCATAGTTAATCGGTAACATTATAAGAATATGGCTTCCCACTCTGAGGGTCTATCTGGGAACAGAGCTACCACTGCAGGTGCCATATTAGGATAATACACACTTGAAGTTCCAATGAATGGCTTTGAAATGAACTCCCGAAAATGATTTCTAAGTGTATGACAGCATCTGCTCTTTATGATTGACTGACAGCATAGAGTTAGTGCACAGAGAGGCAGGCAGGCAGGTAGTGGGTTCTGTGGAACTGAGTGTGTCCCAATGTGGCTTTAAAACAATTTTGTTTCTGGCTCACGAGCTAGAGAACTGAGATGAACAGTGCAAAGAATGTTTCCTGACACCACCCAGTGACGTCCGCCACCTTCTCCAGTGAGTGCTTCTTTGCTAGGTATTGTAAGGAGTTAAGAGTCACGGCCCCTAAGGATGTTCTGTCTATAAAGTAGGCAAGAAAAGTAGAATAATGTACAGAAAATGCAAATATGCATAATGCCGTCTATGTTTCCATCATCCTGAGAGCTAAATAATTGTGGCTGGAGGGAATAGAATAAATAACAGGGGCCAAGTGGGGTCAGTCAATAACCATCCAGAATAAATTGCTAATCAGAAGCGGAGCTGGCACAGGCTGATAAATAACAACGTTACTTTATCTGAAGAAAGAACCTGCTTTTCCTCATGTTGGTAATTATATCAGTACAGAGAAAGAGACAATTTGGCTTCCACTGGGTTACTGCCAGATGATGTTCTAAATTGATTACATGTTCTCAGGCGTCGTTTCCTCCAGTGCCCTGGCTCGACTATAAGCAGCAGCTAATCCCAGTTTGTATTACCTGAGTAGCTTGATAATTGCCTTTGTGCCTAGGGTGTGTTTGTCCTGAAAACCTGGCTCAAGTCCATGCAGAGCAGTGCTTTCAGACTTCACCATACCACTGATTACGTAGGGATCTGGTTAAAATGTAAATCCTAATTCAATAGGTCTGGGTAGCGGCTTGAGAATCTGAGTTTCTAATAAGCTCCCAGGTGAAGCCCAAGCTGCTGATTCATGGAACACAGTTTCTTTCTGAAGCAGCCACGCTGAGCATGAGTGCCAGCCATCGGTGCATGGAGGTGCACCGCCTGGGAAACTCGAAGAGCTGATGGGCGACACCCCCACCACATTTGATCAGAAGAGTACTGGGCTGAAGAGTCCATCAAGGGGAGGGAGAGAGAATTTGAAAGCAGTGGCAATAGAAGAAGTGTGGATTTAGGGTGATGTCAATAAGACGGCTGACTAGAAGTGCCTTGTGCTCATGCCCCCTAACAAAAAAGGGACCAACACCACAAACACACATCTACATCTTAACTAGAGTCGCTAACGGAGTACTGAAGTACAGCAAGAGAGTGGTGGAAACCCTGTGACGCACAATAGCTCCTACTGCCTGGGAACAAGCTGCCTAGGAGGCAATTCATCTCTCCAGTCCCAGCAGCTGCTACACTATGGCTACTTAGAGCCTGGGTCCAGTGGAGCAGCCACATCTTCTGGACATCTGAACCAACCTGGTGCCCCACACTGAGGGAATTGGAAACTTTAGCCTAGGGGATCAGCCTCATCCCAGTGCCTAAGCTCACACAATGCCCTGCCCTATGAGGACTAGGTGCACTGGTCCAATGGAGAAGCCACCCCAGAACAGGTAGAGCAGACATACCCCTCGCTGCCTGAACCAACCTGGTACCCTGATATGCTGGGAATCAGGGTCTAGGAGCCTCTTACTTACCTTTTTCCCACAAGGAGAAGCCCCTTATAGTTTTCAGCTGATCCTCACTGGGGGCTAGGTGGTAGAGAGGCCATTTCTTTCCCTTCTCTATGTGGCTGCCCTGAGTTTCAGTGCTTCACAGGGTTTCCACCACACACTTGCTGTACTCTAGCACTCTCTTTTAGGCACTCTAGTTAAGACATAGTTGAGTATTTGTTATTTTGGTTCCTTTTTGTTGGGGTTGGGATGAGCATCATGTACCTCAGTCAGCTGTCTGGTTGACATCACTCTAAATCCCTACTCTTCTTCTATTCCCAGTTATTTCAATTTTCACTTCTTCCTTTCCTTGATAGACTCTTCTTCAGCCCATTATTATTCTAAAAACATGTGTTCAATGGGAGCAGCTGTACCCCCAAGGGCCTGAGCTAAAGTGACACCCCACCCTGCAAGGAACTGGGAAACTGGGGCCCTGGCCCAGCAGAGTATCTGCCCCTTCAGGCACCTGAGCTGATGTGGCACCCTGCCTCCCAGGAAGACAAAAACTTGTTTGAGCTGTGCCACCACATGCTTTGGACCAAAAAGCCACAGCACCCCTTCTTGCTGGATCTGGATCAGCCCTCTAGAGTCAGGTTACTGAGTTGCTACACCTTCCTGGGGCATGGAGCCATTGTTGCACTGCTTCCTCTTCCCTGGAGCACAAGCCACTGCTGTACCCTGTCATTCCTGGGTCCTTGTTGCCACTGCACCTGGACTTGCAGAGCCTGGGTTATTTCTGTGTCCCACCACTTCACGGTTCAGAGGCACCAGTACACAGTACCTTCTCTTCTGGTGCCCAAGTTGCCACTCTCCAGAAACCAAGCATCTTGAACACCCCTTCCTCCCTGGAGCCATGCTGGTTCCCAAGATCAGAGTTACAGCTACCTTCTTGTCCTCCTGGGCCTTAACCACTGGGGTGTGCCTCAGAGTCACAGTCCTTAGCTTGGTGGAAGAGCTGCTTTGCCTGTGTTTCAGAGAGTAAACCTATTCGGAGAGTCTTTCCCTATAAAAGCCACTATAAATTTGGAATAGATGACTGCTCCATCAGATGTGCAGATATCAGCACAGGAACACACACACACACACACACACAACAACAACAACAACAACAACAACAAGAAAACACGAGGAAGTAAGAAAACACGATGCCACCAAAGGAACACAATGATTCTCCAGTAACTGACACCAAAGAAATGAAAATTATGAGTTGCCTGGAAAGGAATTCAGAATAATAATCTCTAGGAAACTTGATTAGATACATAGGAATACAGATAGACAATTCAATAAAATTAGGAAAACAATCCATGATCTAAATGAGAAATTCAACAGAGATAAATATCATAAAAATGAAGTAAATAATAATAGTATTCTTGGAACTGAAGAACTCAGTGAAATACAAATTACAACTAAGAATGTCAACAGAAGACTAGATCAAGTAGAAGAAAGACTCTCTTAACTTGAAAATAAGTCTTTTGAAATAACCTAGTCAAGGCGAAAAAAAGAAAAATAATGGAACAAAGTTAAGAAAGCCTACAGAACTTGTAGGACATCTTTAAGTGAGCAAGTTTTTTATAAGGGAGTTCCAGAAGGAGAAGATATGAAGAAAGGCACAAAAAATTAATAAAATAATGACTGAGGACTTCCCAACCCTTAGGGAAATTATGGACATCCAGACTGATGAAACTCAAAGCTTCCAAAACAGGATTGATCCAAAGAGATCCCCACCAAGGCATAGTATAAGAAAATCAAAGTCAAAGACAGAGGGAATTTTAAAAGTATCAAGAGAAAAGTGTCAAATGGCATAAAAGGGTATCTTCATTAGACTATAAAAGCGGATTTCTCTTTTTCTTTTCTTTTTTTTCTTTCTTTCTTCTTTCTTTTTCTCTCTCTCTCTCCCTTTCTTTCCCTCGCTCCCTTCCTTCCTTCCTTCCTTCCTTCCTTTCGGTTTATTTTCTGAGATGGAGTCTCACTCTGTTGCCCAGGCTGGAATGCAGTGGCTTGATCTTGGTTCACTGCAAATTTTGCCTCCTAGGTTCCAGTGATTCTCCTACCTCAGTCTCCTGAGTAACTGGGATTATAGGCATGCACCATCACACCTGACTAATTTTTATATTTTCAGTAAAGACGGGGTTTTGCCATGTTGGCCAGGCTAGTCTTGAACTCCTGACTTCAGGTGATCTGCCTGCCTTGGCCTCCCAAAGTGATGGGATTACAGGCATGAGCTACTGTGCCCAGTCCAAGACTATCAGTGGATTTCTAAGCAGAAAACGTGCAGAACGGGAGACAGTGGAATGACATATTCAAAGTACTGAAAAAAAAAAAAAAAAAAAACTGTCGGCCAGTTGTAGTATAACCACAAATCTGTTCTTCAGAAATGATGGCAAAATGAAGTGTTTTCAGAAAAGCAAAAGCTGAGGAAATTAGACCCACCACTAGACCCACCTTACAAGAAATGCTTAAGGGAGTTTTTCAACTGTAAACAATTAAAACATACAGTTATCATCACGAAAACATATGAAAGTATAAAACTCAGTAGTATAGGTAAATAAATACATAGTCAAATTCAGAATACTCTGTTAGTGTAATGTGTAAACTTTTCAAACTTCTAATATGAAGGTTAAAATATACCTACAATAAATTGTATAGGAATATACTATATAAGAAGCTGTAAATTCTGACAACAAAATTATAAATTATGGAGGGAAGGGCAAGAGTCTAGAGTATTTGTAAGTGACCAAAGTTAAGTCATTATCAGTTAAAAGTAGTCTATTATAACTGTAAGATGTTTTGCATAAGGCCCATGTTAAGCACAAAGCAAAAAATAAAAAAAAAAATTTTAAAAAACTACAGCAGATACACAAAGGGGAAAGAGAAAAGAATGAAAGCTAAGAACTATAGAAAATCACCAATTCACAAAGGAAGACAAAAGAGAAGGAAGGGAACAAAGTAGCTACAAAACAACCAGAAAATAACAAAATGGCAGCAGTTAAGTTCTTACCTACAATACTGACCTTGAATGTAAATGGATTAAACTTTTAATCAAAAGACATATTGGCTGAATGAATTAAAAAACAAGATTCAACTATATGTTGCCAATAAGAGACCTGTTTTAGCTTTAAGGACACATACAGGCTGAAAGTGAATAAATGGAAGAAGATATTCCATGCAACTGATAAACAAAAGAAAGAATGAGTGGCTATACTTATATCCAATAAAATATAATTCAAGCAAAAAACTATTACAAGAGAAAAAGAAAGTAATTATTTAATGATAAATGAGTCAGCTTATCAAGAGCAATTGTAAACATTCACATACCCAGTATCTGTGCACCTAAATATATAAAGCGAACATTACTGATATGAAAGGAGAAATAGATAGCAATGCAAATAGGGGAAGCCAATAGCCTCACTTTCAACATGGATAGACGAACCAGACAGAAAATTAATAAAGAAATATTGGATTTGAACTGTACTCTGTATCAAATGACCTAACAGACATATATAAAACTTTCAATCCAAGAGCAGTAAGAATATATATTCTTCTCTTGTGCACATGAAACATTCTCCAGGATAGACCATTTATTAGGCCACAAAACAAGTCTTAGCAAATTCAGGAGGACTGAAATCATATGTAGTATTGCTTCTGACTACACCAATATGAAACTAGAAATAAATAACAGAGGAATTTTGGAACATTAACAATATATATGAAACTTAAACCATAAGCTCTTGAACAACCAATGAGTCAAAGAAGAAATCAAGAAGGAAATAAAAAAATCTTGAAATGATCAACAATGAAAACGGAACATATCAAAACCTATAAAATGCAGCAAAAGTAATTTGAAAAGTTTATAGCAACAAATGCCTACATTAAAAAAGAAGAAAGATTCCTAAATAAATAGCCTAAGATTACACCTCAAGGAGCGAGAAACGTAACATACTAAATTCAAAGTTAGCAGAAGGAAGTAAATAATAAAGATCAGAACAGAAGTAAATAATAAAGATCAGAACAGAAATAAATAAAAGAGAACAGAAACACCATATAGAAAGAATGAATAAAATCAAGAATTGGTTCTTGATAAAATAAACAAATAGACTAAGAAAAAAGAGAGAAGACTCAAATAAATAAAATCAGAAATAAAAGTGGAGATATTACAACATATGCCTCAAAAATTAAAAAGACCCTAAGGGACTATTCTGAACAATGATATGCCAACAAATTGGATAACACTGAGGAAATTGATAAATTCCTAGAAAAATATTACCTACCAAGATTGAATCAGGAAGAAATAGAAAGCTTCAACAGACCAATAGCAAATAAAGACACTGAAGATGTAATTATAAACCTTCCAAGAAAGAATAGCATAGGACCAGATGGCTTTGTGGCTGAATTCTATCAAACATTCAGAGAAATATTGCCAATACTTCTTACACTTTTCTGAAAAAATCGAGCTAAAAGGAATATTTTCAAACACATTTTATGAAGTCAGCATCATCTTAATACCTAAGCCAAACTAAGAAAGACATTGTGAGAAAGTAAAACTACAGACGAATTTTTCTGATGAACATTGATGTAGAAATCTTCAATTGAATATTACCAAATTGAATTCAATAGCACATCAAAACAATTATGCATAATGACCAACTGGGATTTATCTCTGGCAGTTAAAGCTGGCTTAACATATGCAAATAAATCAATGTGATACATCACATCCACAGAATGGAAGATAAAAACCACATGATCACCTCAATTCACATGAAAAAAGCATTTGCCTTTCTTGGTAAAAGCTCTTTACACTTTAGGCATTGAAGGAAAGTTCCTTGACATAATAAAGGCCATTAAAAAAAAAAAAAACACACACACACACACACACACACAGCTAAAATTTCAATGAACAGGGAACAAACTGAAAGCTTTTCCTGCAAAGATCTGGCACAAAGCAGGAATGCCCACTCTTGCGCTTTTATTCAATATGGTACTGGAAGTACTCACAAGAGCAATCAGGCAATAAAAATAAATAAAAGGCACCCAAATCAGAAAGGAAGAAGTGAAATTATCTCTATTTGCAGATGACATAATCCTATATGTAGAAAACTTTAAAGATAACAGAAAAATTATTAAAACTAATAAATGAAATCAGTAAAGTTGCAGGATACAAAAATCAACATACAAATATTGGTGGCTTTTCTATACACAAATAATGACCTAGCTGAAAAAGAAATCAAGAAAATAATCTAATTTACGATAGCATAAAAAATACTTAGGAAAATTTAGACCACATAGATGAATGATTTGTACACTAAAGACTCTAAAACATTGCTGAAAAAATTAAAGGTCACAAATAAATGGAAAGATATCTGTGTTTATAGATTGAAAGAATTAATATTGTTAAAATGTCCATACTATCCAAAGCAATAAACAAATTTATCACAATCCCTATCAAAATTCCAATGACATTCTTCACAGAAATAGAAATTATAAAATGTGCATGAAATCACAAAAAACCTTGAGTAGCCAAAGTAATACTGATAAAAAAAGTTGGAGGCATCACACTTCCTTCCTGATTTAAAATTATAAAACTACAGTAATCAAAACAGTGTGGTATGAGCATATAAACAATAACACAGACCAATAGAATATAATAGTTCGGAAATAAATCCAAGCATATACAGCCAACTAATTTTTCACAATGGCACCAAAGGACACAATGGGGAAAGAATGAGCTTTTCAATAAATGGTGCTGGGAAAATTGGATTTTCCTACATGTAAAAGAATGAAATTGGATCCTTATCTTACAACATACACAAAAAGCCACTCAAAATGGATTAAGAACCTGTATGTAATACTTGAAACTATAAAACTCATAGATGGGAGCATGGGGGAATGCTCTATGACGTTGACTTCAACCATGAGTTTTTTTGATATTATACCAAACTCTCAAGCTACAAAAGCAAACATAAATGAATGCAATTACCACAAACTAAAAAGCTTCTATACAACAAAGGAAATAATCAATAAAGTGAAAAAGCAACCTATGGACTTGGAAAATACACTTGCAAGCTACATATTTGTTAAGGGATTAATATCCAAAATGTATAAAGAACCCTCACAACTCAGTAGCAGAATTTTTTTTAAGAACAAAGGATCTGAATAAACATTTCTGTAAAGAACATATAAAAATTGCCAACAGGTAAATGAAAAGGTGCTTAATGTCATTAATTGACAACATATAGGTCCTTTATCCATGTGCACATTGGACTAATGTGCAAGGTGAAAGCTGTAGTTGATAAAATCGTACCGTATTAGGAATTTTTGTTGAATAAGTAAATTTTAGCTGCTCTTGCCATGAAAAATAACAATGTGAGATGACAGGTAAGTTAATTTGTGTCACTATAGGAACCATTCTATTGTCTATATGTATCTCATAATATCATGTTGTAAACCTCAAATATACTCAATAAAATTTACTTAAGAAAGAAGTTGTGGATTTAATTCTTCCCTCCAGTCCCTCTTTTTTTGGGGGGGCAAGAGGGTGGGAGGATTATCTCTTTCCTCTTTTCAGGGCCACCTGCCTTCTTCCCTCCTGCCCAGCCCCTTACACACGCTAGACCAAGAAAACTGATTCAATTGCTTTGGGTTGGGGCCCAGGAGTTCTGATTGCTAACTCCTCCCTAGATGATTATGCCACACAGATCTATTCGTGATATACTGATTTATCATCTTAAAAAATACTTTATTTTTGAAACAGCCTTAATTCAACACCTAGAATTGTTATATGCAATTAAATTCATAATACTGATTCATGTTGAAAAGCAACATCTCACATGCAACAAAGTTGATCCTATTCCATATCACCACAGAGTATAGTATCTTTGTCATCTGGACTCCTAGGCAAAAGCCTCCTAGTTGGACTCCTTCCCCACAGCGGCTCCTCACACCATGGCCACTTCTCTAGGTTCTGGAGAGCCTGTGGCGCTGGTATCAGTGGAAGCTTGAGATGCAGAACTCTAGGCCCTGTCCCAGATCTAGTGAACTCACATCTGCATTTTAGCAAGGTCCCTACTTTGACATTTCTGGGGCATTATTTTAAAACCCAGTTCTTTCCAGTGACTCTCTGAGTACCCCCGTGTTGCTCCTTATGGCGTGTGTCTGGAGTCCAGCTCAGGGCTCTCCTGCCTGCTGAGGATAATGGTGGGAGGGACCTGCTTTCCTTCCCAACACCTTTGCCCATTCTGCAGTTTTCAGTCTGCCAGATGGTGGCGTGACATCCTTCATGGTATGAAACTGTGCACTGTTGGGTGTAAAATTCTTCCCTGAAAAAGTGAAATTCTGACTAAAATTAATTTGCTTTTGGGTCTGTGCTGATTCCTGAACAACAGGGTAGGTAGCAGGGGTCAGCGTGGTCTTGAAATTCTCATTTAGGTTGCCTCGATGGGTATGGTGGTGTGTGGTCCCCATGAAGCATCTTGCATTCTAGGTGTCAGCCTTCTGCTCACAGATGGCCTCTTCAGCACAGCAATCTGGCCGTGATGGGCCTCTGTTGCTCCTTTCTAGAATATCATCTTCACAGCCCAGGTTGCATAAATGTCCCCATCGATGAATGGAAGTATCTGTATTCAAAAATGAACATGCCAAAGGCAGCTCAGACTATTTTTCCCCCTGCAGCTTCCTGTCATTTGTGGTGTTCTCTTCATAAACCGCAGGGCTCACAGTAACGAGTGGCTGTTTACAGAGCTCTGGCTGTAATTAAGTCAAATTGGGTCTGCTCTCAGTATGGTGAGGAAATATACTGACATCCATTATGCACAAGCTGGATGGGGGAAAAACACAATTCTTGTCGGTTTTGATACACGTTCAAGCTGGAGGACATGTGAAGAAAAACTTTTGTGGATCAAAATATTGTGTTATGTTAGAAGCAGAGCTGCCAAGGAGCTCCTGGCATTGAAGTCAGGAAGAGAAGGGAGGAGAGGCCAGATATCTGTGGCTGGGAGGAGAAGAACATGACAGTGGGAGGGACTCTCTGAAGTGACATGGTTGGATTGGAGAGAGAATTAGTAGGTAGTATCAATACTTTCCGTGTGAATGTCCCAGAAATATCCCATTCTAAAAGTTGTTATTGCCCTGCATTCTACCTTGGCCCCTCTTTATCACATACCTCTGCTTTTCTTTTTCATAGAATTGATCACAATCTGAAGTAATCATATTGATTTATTTGGTTACTTACTTATTGTTTGTCTTTTTCTCTAGAAAATGTAAGCTACAGGCCGGGCGCGGTGGCTCACGCCTGTAATCCCACCACTTTGGGAGGCCGAGGCGGGTGGATCACGAGGTCAAGAGATCGAGACCATCCTGGTCAACATGGTGAAACCCCGTCTCTACTAAAAATACAAAAATTAGCTGGGCATGGTGGCACGTGCCTGTAGTCCCAGCTACTCGGGAGGCCGAGGCAGGAGAATTGCTTGAACCCAGGAGGTGGAGGTTGCGGTGAGCCGAGACCGCGCCATTGCACTCCAGCCTGGGTAACAAGAGTGAAACTCCGTCTCAAAAAAAAAAAAAAAAAAAAAAAAGAAAATGTAAGCTACAGGAGAATAGACACCTTGTGTCTTGCTATTGCTATACTCAGTGCTTGGTATTGTGACTAGAAAATAATAGGAGGTGTATTCGTTTTCTGTGGCTGCCATAACAAATTACCAAAAACTAGGTGGCTCGAAACAACAGAAATTTGCTCTCTTTCAGTTAGGAGGCCAAAAGTCCAAAATCAAGTTGTTGGCAGGGTTGGTTTCTTCTGGAGACTCTTAGGCGCAATCTGTTCCAGGTCTCTCTTCCAGTCTCTGGTGGTTGCTGCCAATCCACAGGATTAGCTCCTTGGCCTGTAGCTGTATCACTCCAATCTCTGCCTCCACTGTCATGAGGTCTTCCCTGTATGTATCTGTGTCTCATCTCCTTTTCTTATAATGACATCAGTCACTGGATTTCTTAGAATCTACCCTACTCCAGTATGACTTCATCTTAACTTAATAATTACATTTGTAAAGATCCTATTTTCAAATCAGATCACATTTTGAGGTTTGAGGTAAACACTGTTCAATGCGCTGTAGATGCCCCACAAACATTTGTTGAATCAATGAGCCAATGAAGTTTCCTGTGACCTTCGGGTTTAAGCTCAAGGGGAAGTAGAGGACAAAAAATAGGAAGAGGCTGCTTTTGGTTCTAAATAATCTAAAGGGCAGCTCAAGCTTGTTTGCTGAGTACAAAAACTCCATTGTTCTCAGAAATACTCTAGTAGGAAGACATTGGGGAGTCGATATTATTCTTTACTATGGGAAAGTTCGTGGATTTCTAAGCAGAGGCAGCTGTAATGTTAGCAAGGCTCTTGGACTAAACTATTCATGTATAACTGGGGGCTCTGACACTGGACCCAGAGCTGGGGTTCCTCTTAAGCTGTGTGGGCTTGGGGCACCAGCAAATAAGGATGTCAAAAAAAAAAATGGCAGCATCTTGAAAGTATTTGAATTAAAAATTTGTTTGAGAAAACACCAAAATCATCATCATGATAAAAATGATAATTTAGTTAGATTTCTTTATACCTATTCTTTAAAACTGTTTTGATTTTGAATCCCATATGAGCTAGGGACACTGTAATATTCCCAGTGCTCTTCAATGGTTTTAATCCAGGGCTTATTCAACCCCCATACTTCTACAACCTCCATCAGAATAAAGCAGGGGCCAGAGAAGATAGCTGCTCTTTACAAGCTTCTGTCGGTTTCTGTTTAGCTGGAGGTTTAAGCTGACTAATGAAATCTGTAAATCAGTGCATGTGAGATAAAGCCAAAATCAGATTCTGGACCATGGGAAGTTAATATGCTATGCTTGATAATATGGAAATCACCCTTCTTGAAGTCAGCTTGGCATCTCTGAGAGATGGAGATGCTCAGGAGTCCTGGGCTCCCTGAAGTCCAGCCAGAGTAAAGTAAGATCTCCCTTCTGTCACCTACAACAGTTGGGTGGCCTGAGAAAAATTGAGGCATAAGCTGATCACACCATCTGTGGAATGGCCTGATTTGTGGATCTTTTGGTGGGAAATGTTCTGTTTAGGGTTTTTATTCTGCATGGTTATTCCCTTGAGTAACCCCTGGATTATCTATTGTTAGACATCATATCCTGGTCTGAGTCATTTTTGAGATGGCTAATGCTTAGGAAGAAGTAATTCAGGGAAAAGATAACAGCCTGGACAACTGTTGTGAGTTGGCAAGAATTGACCCACTGGGAGGGAAGAGTCACTGAGAACAAGATGGCTCATTGAGGTGGCAAGTGACAGTCAGGACCGATTTGTGTAATGTGTAAGTATCTTGAGAGAGATTGAAGGGAGAAACTTCAGAAGACTGTACTTGATTTCTTGAAGTTCTGCAGAATGGGTTCTTGGACTACCGAGTATTGAAGGCAGGAATGACTTGTGACAACTGAAGTGATGGGAAACCCGATTGCACACTCATTCAAATTCTTCCAAAGCTACTGGATTTTGATATATCTTAATTCAAATTGTCTGCTGCTGTCATTTTTTTCTCACCTACCATTATTCATTGACTGCAACTAATTCATTTCTCCAATTGATCTGTGTGTTGCCTATAAATTGCCGCATCAACAACCATTGTTCCAGCAACGTGAGGCTTAGCTGTTGAGGTCTGGCAGCTAGCTTGAACAACGCTGTGTGTGGGACTCCTGGGGCACTGGACTTTGCCAGCTCCTGAAAGGCGCAGTAAATGATGTTTACTCACAGACGTGCTGGCTGTGGTAAGGTATTGCATAGGAGAATAATTAGCATATGATTTTTAAAAGAGTTTCTTAATTCAGAGGAGCTGTATTTGTTTTTATGTGAATAACAGAGAAAGTCCTGTTCAGCGGACTCCGGAAATGAATGCTTCAAAGCATGCGACTCTTAGAAAGGAACTGGAAATTTGCACACATTTGCATTGAGTGATTATCATACTTGTGGGTAAAATAGGAACATGGACAATGGTAGTGCCTGACCTGTCGCACCCTGGCCTTACGGTGAGGAGAGCTACTCTGTTCTAGGGTGACTGAGTGTCCTGCACATGCAGAGCCTCTTTGGGTACCTAGTTAATCCCAAGAACCCCATTTTCTTTTGAGTCAGTAACATCTTTGGCTCCCAGCAGAAGGCTGAGTGTGAACTTTCTGTGGGCCCTGTCAACAGCTGGGGATTCCTTTCCTTCCCCTTCTGTTTTCCTGCCTCCCACAACCTCCCAGGAGGCAGGATAAAAGAGTATGACATTGCGTTTCCTTTCTTCTCTAGCTTTGATTTCCGCCTCTTCCTTTGTGTTTCTGAACACTTTAAAACAAGCAAACAAATAAAGCATAACTCATCTCCTCCTTAGCCTTGCTCCCCTTTCTGGTGTTTCCCCCCTTTATTGTCCTACCTTATTTTCCTGCTGACTTGTTTCTTAGTTCCTGAATTCTCTTCTCTCTCTTTGTATTATTTAGGATTTGGGTTTGGCTGCTTCAAAGTAGAATAAATAACAGTGGCTCAAACTAGATCAAAGTGCATTTCTCTCTCACATAACAGTATGAGCTGGTAGGTGATGAGAGGGGTGGGGCAGTTGGCTCTGTGTGGGGGTCTAGGAACCCGGGCTCCTTGTAGCTTGTCTAGCCATCCTGGAGGGGGGTTGCTCCCATGCTCTTGGTCGATGTTGACACTCCATGACCCCCACATCTGAATTCCCTTCCAAAGAAAGGAAGAGGGAAGATGTGGAGGTAAAGGGCAACCTGGTAGGTCCTGAAAGTTCCATTTAGCACTTCCACTGGCATCCTTATAGTTATGTTTAGGGACAAAAGAGTTTGGGAAGAGTCTCCAGGTGGTGGCCAAGCACTCACTTAAAACTCAAGGGGCTCTGTTATTAAAGAGAAGAAATGGAGAATGATGTGAGGAGCCACGAAATAGGAGGTTAGCTTGTCAAAGTATTAGCTTATGCAGTGGGAAGGAGAAGAGAAAGAAATACAAAATATTTCAGAAGGGTGCCTCAGCAAAACAGCCCCAGTCTTAGTGTGTGGATGTAGTTGGGCCACATCTATAATTCATGCTGAGTGCTCTGTGTAGAAGACCAGCCTATCAATTTACTTTAAAAAATAAATGCAATACATCTGAAAGGTCTCCCTCCTATTGAGTAAAATCAGAGTACAGATCAATAGTGGATTTCTGGTCAGTCTGGCTTAATCTTGTCAGAGCTGGGTCCACCTAGGAATGTGGCCAAGTAGGTGTGATGTGTTTTAATTTTGTGGCTCTTTTTTCTAAGCTGTCAGTATGAGTCCCAGTGGGGAGAGCAAGTTGTCATACATGGATGTATTTCCAATCGGTTAGCTCAATATTTAATCCCTTTTATACAGACTGGTAAATAGCCCTCTTACGGTAGTGACTTGTAATTGTAGCTGACAAGGTGAAAACAATAATGGAGCCAGTGATTTAGATTACATCTCTTCAATCCCTTGGAGCAATTTGGTCCTTCAGAAGAGTCTGCTGTCCAGGATGCATACTTTCTAAACTAAAGGTTCTTATTAAATTTGCGCTGGGCAGCTCTGGTGAATGAATGCGTTGGAAAAATCCTTTGATGTTCTGGATGCTTTTTAGCAACTGGTTAGTCCCTGTGGTTTCTCTCCTCTAATTGTGCACAGCAGGCTGACATGAAGAGCGTGACCTCTTTTTGAGGTGTGAAAATGCATTAACCTGTGCTATTATTTTGAAGTCATGGCTACTGTTGGGGTGAGCAACATGGAATTAAATATACACCCCTGAATCTTCACTGTTAAGAGCTTTTGTAACCTCTTCTTTTCTCCCTATTCCTGAAAGCACCCTTGCAATTGCTTCTTTTTGACTTTAAAGAAAAAATTTTGGATGGTAATATGTATCAGAATAAAGCACCAACTTTATTTTCAGGATTACATTCATTTCTTTATTGGACATTGATTGAACGGTGACTGCATGTGGACCCTGTGCTGAGTATAAGTAAATAAAGACAAATAAGACATAAACCATGCCCTTAAGAAACTCGCATATTGTGAGTAAGATAAATTAATGTTATCATATTGCATGCTTTCTTGAGTGTAATAAAGAAAAAAGCAATTTGTAATTCATACAAATTATCCAGATACAAATGATTATCCCTTCAAAACACTAGTTGCATGTGTAATCTTTTACTATCATTCACTCTTGCTTTGCATGATAAAGCTATTAAAGAATAAATCTGTTTTTATTTTAGGTATCAACATTCAAACTCTAAATTATTCTTCTAAAGGTCTGCAACACCAAATGTGATTGGGTTTTCACTGCATCTGGGACATTTCAAAAGCCTGAGATGCTGTTGTATATTATTGCTACTGACACTGTAGGCTTACTTGCGTTGCCTTTGTTCCTCCCTTTTCATGTCCTTTTGCATTGACAAAGGTGACTCTCTTCCTATCCAAGGTTAATTTTTGTCCATTGTTTTCTTAGTCTAATCTTTTCCTACTGCTCTGAGATGTCTATCTCGAGTCTTTGTCTACCTTTTCACTTCTGCAGGAGGCTCTCTGCCTACTAGGGTAAATTCCACCAAGATGTCAATGTGCCATACACTCTCCATAATAAAACTTTCTCTTCCTCAACCTCATGCTCCCTCTGGTAACTGCCCTATCTCTTGCCTTGTCTTCATAACCAATCTTCTAGAATGAGTTATTTACACAGATTTTCTCCTTTTCTTTTCCTATGTCATTTATACCGTATCACTTCACCGAAGATTTCATTTTTTTTTTTTTTGACACAAGGTCTGGCTCTGTTACTCAGGTTGGAGTGCAGTGATGCAATCTTAGTTCACCGGATGTGACCTCCACCTCCCAGGCTCAAGCCATCCTCCTGCCACAGTTCCCCACGTAGCTGGGTCTACAGGGGCATGGCACCACATTCAGTTACTGTTTGTATTTTTTTGCAGGGACTGGATTTCCCCATGTTACCCAGGCCGGTCTTAAACTCGTTAGCTTGAGCAATCCACCCTTCTTGGCTTTTCAAAGTTCTGGGATCACAGGCATGAGCCACCACTCTCGGCCACTGAAAATATTTCTATTAATTCGCTAATGACGTTCTTGTTGCAAAGCTAATTAATATTTTTAATTTTGAATTTACTTTATTTACCTGCAGTATTGATACTGATAACAATTCTCTTTCTTTTTAATTAACTTAAAAATGATACAAATGCAAGGTGCACTCAAGGTAACATATTCCACCAAGACTGGAGGTATATTAGGTGGTAATTTGCAGCCTCCTTTTCTCTATGACTCTCAAGTCTTATTTCTTAAGGACATATTTTTGACCATCTCTTCTGCATTTCTCCAGAAATATTCATTCAGATTCAATATTTAAAAATATACAATGAGATCATACCACACATATTGTTCCTCAACCTGCTCTTTTCATGCAATATATTTTGAACATCTTCACATTATCTGCACATACAGATTCCGTTCTTGATAACTGTGGCATATTATTGTAAACTACTCCTTCTGAAAACCTCTTGCTCTCCAGACCACCACAGTGCCCCTTCTTCCCTCTGAGCATTTTCTCAGTCTGCTCTGCAAGACCCAGCTCCTGTTCCTGTGTTAGTTTGCTGAGGATAATGGCTCACTTACAAGTGGGAGCTGAACAATGAGAACACGTAGACATGGTGGGAGGGGAATAACACACACTGGGGTCTGTCAGTGGGTGAGGGGTGGTAGGAAGAAGAGCATCTGCATCAAGATAAATAGCTTATGCATGTGGAGCTTAATACCTAGGTGATGAGTTGATAGGTGCAGCAAAGCACCATGGCACACATTTACCTATGTAACAAACCTAGACATCCTGCACATGTGTCCTAGAACTTAAAAAAAAAAAAAAAAAAAGTTAAAAAAAAGTCCAGTTCCTCTTCTAAGTCTCAACTCCTGCTCTCATATTCTCTGTGGTAGATGTCATCTACTTCCATTGTCACTATTATGTGCTGTTGATGCTCTGACTTTTATCCTTCGTTCAGATCTCTCTTCTAACCTCCATACTCAACTGCCTATGCATATTTCCACTTGAGTATACTGCAAAAATCTAGAACACAAAACATCAGTAACTCAATTTATCATCCTCCTTTGATCCTGTTTCCCCACACCTGCTTTTTCTCTCTAGTTTCCTATTACAGTGAATGCTATTCCCATCCAACAAACTGCTAATGTCAGACACATGGGGTCCCTCCTAATTTCACTGTCTCCTCAGTCTTCATGTTATCACGCTTCTTTCCTTTTAGTTTTAAAATTTTTATTTATTTTGTAATTACAATAACTTTTAAGGTACAGGTGGTTTTTGGTTACGTGGATGAATTATACAGTGGTGAATTCTGAAATTTTAGTGCACCTGTCACCTAAGTAGTGTATATTATACCCAATATTTAGTTTCTTTTATCCTTTATCCCTTCTCATCTGTCCCCTTCTGAGTCTCCAAAGTTCGTTATATCACTCTGTATGCCTTCACATACTCATAGTTTAGCTCCCACTTATAAGCAAGAACATATGGTATTCAGTTTTTCATTCCTGAGTTACTTCACTTAGAATAATAGCCTCCAGCATCTAAGATGCTGAAAAGGACATATTATTCCTTTTTATGGCTGAGTAGTATTCCACGGTATATGTATACCAAATATTCTTTTATCCACTCATTGGTCAATGGGCACTTAAATCTGTTCCATGTCTTTGCAATTGTAGATTGGTAATCACCAGTTCTTATTGAGTTGAATTTTAAAATATTTTTTAACATAACCACTTATTTACATCCTCATTGTTATTTCCCTAACAAAAACCAACATAATTTCTCATCTAAATTATTGCAATAAGCCTCCTAATCAATAACCCTTCCTCTAGTCTTCTCCCCTTTTAACCCATTCTTTTCACTATGAGTGATATTTCTAAGACACAAGACATGACAAAGTCTAAATTTCTCTGTGCAGTCAATAAGAGCCTTCAAAGTTCAAACACTGTTTGTTTTTCTGATCTTATATCTCATCACTTTGTATCTCAGTTCTACACAAGCTAGGATGAACTTCTTTTGCAGTCCTAAGTGGGCCTGACCATCTCCCATCTCTGGACCTTTGCCCACGCTGTTGCTTTCTCCCAGAACCCGTCTTTTTCATGCCTGTTCTCTTTCTGCAAACTGACAGACTTTTGTTCAACTTCTGGTCTCTGTTTGGATATAATTTCCTGCAGCAGTATTTTTTTCACTCTCCCCTACATCTGGTTGGCTGTTCATTTCACATGTCCACACCTTCCTTCACACTCATTACCATTCTAATGACATTGCTTTGTAAGTTCTTGTTTCCGTGACTTCATCTCTTGCTATACTGTAAGCTTGCTGAAGACAACAATCATGGCAATGTTATTTGCAGCTCTGTCTGCCCTTACTGCTTAGGCAGAGTTGATTATTAAATATTTATAGAGTAATTCAGTTTCACGAAATAATGTCTTAACATCATGAGAACTGACAGTCCTTTGCTAATTTTCTTTCTGTTGATTGGAACTGGGATGTACCTATACTGTATCCATCCTTTCTGCCATCTCCCGCTTATTCCCAAATGGTGCATATTCTTATTTCTTTAGGGAACTCAAGTAGAAACTAGACTCACAGATTCTTAATGGAATCAGGAAATGACTTTTTCCAGCTTTTCCCAAGTTGATATGCATATCTCTCCTGTGATAGTGTCCTTCCAAAGCACAGAGGGCCCAATGTCATTCCTTCCCTTGGCATTGGAAACCTCTGTGGGTACCACTTGTCATAGCCATGAGGCTGCAGGACCACTCTGACCCTCAGTGGACCCCTTCTCTATAACAAATAGACAGTGATGACATTGGTATGGCCAAGATATGAATCTTAAGATTCTTACGAGTTAATTACCTGCTAAAAGAAAGCTAGGAGGGTGATAAAAATGCCAAGTTTCAGGAAAAATTTAAAGTGCCCAATACTTTACTACAAGGTAAACATTAACTTCTGGAACCAAAAAATATATATATATATATATATATATATATATATATATGTGGCCAGAAAGGTGATGTGTTTATAGAATTCTCCTTATAGAATGCCACCATGGGGTCCTATGGATTTAATTACTGCCATTAGCCTGGGGCCATCCTGGAACCGCTTATCAAATATTTTGCTTCTTTGACTTAGAGATGGAGAAGTATAATGCATTCATAAAATATTTGGAATGCAAAATTTATAGGACTTGTGATTGAATTTGAGAAACGATTGGGAGCTATTGGGAATAGGTTTCTAATGTGGATAACTAGATAGATGGGGACTCCACAAAAAGTGTAGAAAATAGAATGAGAAGCAGGTTTGATGGTAGGAGAGGAATCATATGATTTTAGACATTTTCAGTTTCACTTTTCTGTAGCCATTCAGAGGAAGATGGCCATTATGATAAAAAGTTGTGAAGCTCATGAGAAATATCATGTTAGAGAGAGATTTCGGGATTCCTCAGCATATAAATGGTAACTAAAACCACAACGACAGAAAAAATTGGCTCTTAATTTTCTCTAACTGGCCGTTCAGTCAAGGTTCCCCTTTTCAACTCCGTTACCCCTTTACTTGAAATTTCCAAACCAGGTCCTACTCATTCCTGTATCCAGTAACACCTTCTGAAATGCCAACACATTTATGATTCACTTTCTGATGATAGAAACCCTGGTGCTTCTTTCTGCCTGGGGTGGAGAATCTGAGAGTGCGTATGTGTAGCATGAGAGAAGGAGAGGTAGGCAGAGGCAGAAGAATTCACCAAGGAAACAGAAAAGAATCTGTCATAAAAGCAGGAGCAACTCCAGGAAGCTGAGTGGGGAGAGCTTCAAGGAGGGAGTGGTTAGCACACAACTCCTTTGGATTTGCTTCTGAGCTGGTGAAATCTGAGTTTCCTTGGATACATTCTCCCAGAAGACGGTGACCACAATTGCCCTATTGCTTGCTGCTTGCTATGATATTTTTCATCTTTAAGAACATTTCTAGAGGGAGCCAGAGTGAAGTAAGATGAAAGGTCTCCCTTGGAAAAGTGTGATAAATGGGGGAACAAACTACTTTGGGAAATTACATTTAAAGTGATCTCCATACCAATTTATTCTATGGGTGAGAGGCTCAGCTGGCTTCTTCTCAGATCTGCATCCCCTAGCAGGTTGCTTCATTGGCTTTCTACCTGGAGCAAGGCCACTTCACTAGGCATGGCTCAGCATCTAAGAATACCGTACTTGGATGTCACTGGGCTTCCCTGTCAATCACAAAGATGGGTGCATGTTATTTTGAGGGGAGCCTTCACCCATAATTTTCAACTAGGTTATGAAAGTGAGCATTACATTTTCAGTTATCAAAACTCTCAAGGAATGTGGGAAATAGCCATCCTCAATTTTCTCTTGAGAAAGGGGTTCAGGGTTGAGGTGAAGGTCATGGATGGAGTAGAAGGTCGGCAATGTATGCCTTGCACATCATTTTGTAATTTTTTTTTGAGACAGAGTCTTGCTCTGTCACCTCGGCTGGAGTGCAGTGGTGCGATCTTGAGTCACTGCAACCTTCACCTCCTGGGTTCAAGCAATTCTTGTGCCTCAGCCTCCCAAGTAGCTGGGATTACAGGCATGCACCAAAATGCCAGGCTAATTTTTTGTATTTTTCGTAGAGATGGAGTTTCACCATTTTGCCCAGGCTGATCTCGAACTCCCGAGCTCAGGCAGTCCACCTGCCTTGGTCTCCCAAAGTGCTAGGATTATGGGCATGAGCCAATTTTTTAGTCATTTTTCATTTTGTTCATAGTAGTTTTCATGAGGCCGTGTCCCAGTATTCTCTTAAAATAAACAGTTTCATTAAAATGCTTTGCTTTGGTAAAACAGATCCCAAGTACATGCCTTACAGATTGGAAAGGGCCTGGGAGGTTGGAATGTGATAGGACAGACAGCAGTGCCAGCAGTTCTTTCAGTGCGGAACAGCCATTTAAGCTATTTGTGGCGTGTGTATTTTAAGGGCAATGGAAAAGAAGTTATTGAATATCATTGTGTTGGGTGCTTCCCACACATGGGCTACTGTGTAGGTATTACTGTTCCCATTTTACCTGAAAGGGAAATGACAGAGAGATGAACTTGTCCAAGTCTACAACGTAGTTTACAAATGTTCTGACTCATGAAGTTCCCAGGGCAGGAAGATTTCTAATGAAAAAGATGAGGCGTGCACTTGATTTGGGTAACACAGTGCCTTGATCAGAACATTATTTTTGTTTCAGTGCCAATAACCACAGTATTTTTCCAGCGCGATACTGATGTTTTGTCTTTCTTCTTCACTTGCTCAAATAAGTCAGAGTCACAGACATTTAAAAGCTTAAAAAGGTAATTGAATAAACTGCCTTTGTAAAAGCACTCTGGGCTTAAGGAGGTTTGACTGTTCCGGCTTATGTTAAAGATAGAGAATTATATTTTAAAGATATTTGCATGCTCTTTTTGATAAGCCAAAATATTCACAAATACAGGCATAGTGTCAGCCTCATCTGCTGAGCCAGCTGTGATTAGCTTGCGGTAATGACTCTTCTATTCCTTAGGGGGAAGAGAGTCCTGCAGGATCTTAGCGGGTGAAGGAAGAATAGACTGGCTCAGTGGGCCGCCCAGCACACATAACTCAACATTGCTTTCAGGATCCAGTGCCTTAATTCAGAAGGCCGCAAGTGAACACTGCATGACACACTGATGGTTAAGTCATAGAGGAGGCCTTAGGAAATGACACACAACTAAAGTTACACAGCCACTTGCAGTATATTATTTCATCTCTCTGATTGCTTCCATAGTATGTATTGAACTAATACTCACTGATTGGTCCTTCTCTGTGGCCTTTGCTAGTCTGTCCATATCATCCAGATCTATGTGCTTTCCAAGGCTAGGATCCACTTCTCTCTATCTGATTCACTTACTGAGCTATCTTATCATAGCTCACCAAATATCACCTGGAAGCTGGTGATTTCCAAACGTAAGTCTTCAACCCAACTTCTCCAAATTCCAGTTCATATCTAACGGCCTCCTTGACATTTCCTCTTGATTTCAAATAGACTTCTAAACCCAACATGTTCAAAATGGACTGACTTCCTAATCGCCAACCTTCTGCCTTCCATCAGCCTATTTTTTTTTCTGTATCTTAGTAAAGATCTGTCCAGTTTTTCAGGCTAAATAAATTTTGAGTTGTTCTTGACTTCTCTCTTTTTCTTACTTTCCATATCTAAACCATCAACACATTCTATTAGTTCTATCTCCAGAATGCATGTGGAAGCCAACCACTTTTCACCATGTATTTCTGTATCATCTGAGTCCGAGCCACTGCTGTCTCTCATCACCCTTATCCAACAGCCAGAGTGGTCCCTTTAAATGAGATTTAAAAGACATTGTGTTCTGTTCAAAACCCTCCAGTGGGTTCCTTATCACTTAGAACATAAGTGAAAATCCTTATAGTATCAATGATACTCCCTGCTCCTACCACCACCCTGTCTGTTCTTTCACCATATTCCTTCCTATCTTCGCCTGGCTCACTTCACTCAACCCACACTCATCTCTCTACTAGTCATTGAACATATCAGATATACTCACTCAGAGGGTTTGTTAAAACACAGATTTTTTCCATGCAGCTGGTCTGGGATGTGACTGGTTAATTTGCATTTTTAGAAATGCAGATTTTTAGAAATACAAACCTAGAAAGGTTCTTGGTGATGTTGCTGCTGTTGCAGGGATCACATCTTGATAACCAAATGGCGCTATTTGATGAACCAAATCTCTGGGTGAGTGGGTGGAAGCTCCGACTTACAGTATTTGCTGATTTCTGTGATGTGAATGCTTCCACCACGG
The DNA here is from genome assembly GCA_004027835.1 of Alouatta palliata. Taxonomy (NCBI): domain Eukaryota; kingdom Metazoa; phylum Chordata; class Mammalia; order Primates; family Atelidae; genus Alouatta; species Alouatta palliata. Next base: position 85,132 of record PVKV010007501.1, read on the forward strand.
CTAATATCAAACTGATCAACTGGCTCACACAATTCCTGAAAACTTAACAATTGGCTATCATGAGTGCACCACCATAGCCTCTGCTCCAGAAGAGCTCTCCAGGGCCTACTTGGGGGAAAGAGTCAAGGAAGGGAGCAGTTACCTGCTAAGCATTTACAATATGCCAGTCACTGTTCTGGTCCTTGACATAAAATGTTTCACTTGGTCTTAATAACAAATATGTGAGATTACGTTTTGCAATTTTAGTTTTTTAGAGGAGGAAAGTGAGAAGTAAAATTACTTTTCTTGAGTTAGACAGCTAAGATTTGAAACTAGGAACCCAAAGTCCTTCTCCTTCTAAAACAAAACACAACAAAACAGTACCTTGGGGCTCTTTGGGTGGCACCATATCACTGAGGACATCACTGCAGGGCTGGGAGATAAAAGACGTGAGAAGCTGAAGGTAACTCATAGCATAGATACAGTCTGACCTTCATAGATATAGTCTGACCTTCATTAGATATAGTCTGACCTTAAAGGTGACAAAATGTTGTCCAACTGAGTTTTTGGAAGGGAGCTGTGACGAGTAAACCTATACTAAAAGTAGGTTAACCACGTGGGGGCTCTCGGAGTGGATCCCAGCCAGTGAGCCAAGTGCAGCTAGAGAACATGTTCCCTCCCCTGGTTACTGCCTGTTAATCCAAGAACTAGTAAGTACAGATCAAAGGAGACTGCAAAGCTCATATATTGAGAATTCTGATGCCAGGTGCTGCAATAACCTTCCTTTGAGGACAAGTAAATTCCCTCAATTGATGGAACAGAAGTTGCTCCAGGCAAAGGTCTCACTTGTTCCTCTGGTTAATTGCCTTGCTACCCTCTTTCTGGATGAAGCTTCAATCACTGTACTTTCTAAGCTTGGAAACCCTGGGACAGGTTTCCACTGGCATGCTTTGCAAGCAACTGGGGTGATTATCCAGGCATCAAAATTGCTTTCCTCGGGCTTTTTAAAAAGCCAAATTTAGTTTCTGCTCTTTTGAATCGTCTGGAACATTGCCCTCTGGCTCACCATCCTGTGCCAGTGGATACCTGGTCTCAGGCTGGGCAGTTGAGCTACCTGGCCCAAACGAAAAGGCTCCACGCTCTAAAGGTTACAAACCTTATGCTGACCCAAGTGTCCAAGGCAACGCAAAGCAAAGTTCAGGTGATGAAAATCAAATGGCTGCCTTGTTCTTGGGCTATTTGATGGACAGCTCTGGGCTCCTGCATCCCCTGAGGCATTTCAGTAGAGCTTAAAGTGGCAGATGAAAAGTAACCCTGAAGAGGAACAGGGAAGGTTCCACCTCTCTTCTGTAGATGGGCAAGCAAAGGATATTCCATTTCTTTCATCTTTACATATTCATTCACTCACTCATTCACTCATTCAAATGCCATTAGAGCAAGTATGGTGGAAAACCAGAGGAAAGAGATATTACTCTGTAGATGAGAGAACACTTCTTAGAAAGCTTGAAGAATAATTTTTGGAGATGTAGTTATGAGGACATGCTAGGTGGGAGGAAGAAAGAGACTCAAGGCTTAGAACCTCCAAATGTCAGAATGTGGTGGGTTTTTTTTTCCCCACCCGAAAGGACAAGAATCAAGTTAAAACCACCAAAGTGTGGAATTCTTTTAACTTGTTATGATTCATCTGAGGCCCTTCTTACAGTCCTCAGGATGGATTGAGAAATGTGCTGCCATTTCCCTTTCTCCTGGTAAGGCCTCCTGTACCTTAAAGCCAAAAAGCAGAAAGAGATTTGTCTGATATGAATCTGCTTAGAGAGAGTGAAGGCTAATTTTTGCAGTTAACATGACTACTTCTTACCTGCAGGGAGTTCTTTGAGAGGATCTAATAACAGAGAATCGAAATGTCACCTTAGTGACTAGATGACCTAGGGATACTGAGCCTAGACTAAGCATACTCACCCACTCAAGCCCTGACAGGAGGAGCGGTGAGGGCTTGGCCCCTGGTGTGAAAGAAGCAAGATACTGGGAGAAGCAGCCTGTGTTTATTCTTCGCATTACCTCGTTATCACTCCAGTTCCCCCAGGCAAGTGAGAAAAGGCAGGGTGTGGGGGGCGGTGGGGAGCCAGACCAGCATTGTAACCCCAGTAGAGTCCCCTCCACCAGGACTTTGGGAGCGAGGAAGAAGCATTTAGCTCTAATATCATGCACTGGTCAGAGAACAGAAATGTGGCCAGAGGTAATGCTTGTCCTCAAAAGAGGCAAGGTGAACTTCCACAAAGCAGGGTCATCATGTAACATCATAAGGAAGCAGGATCAACATGAAAAAAAGAAATAGCAGAGCATTTCTTTTTTCTTCTTACATGAGATGTGGAGATGGGAAAAGCTTACCTTACAGAAACTAGTCCTGGGCAGGCAGCCGACCCTGAGTGGGTTCTGTTGACAGTGATTCCTGGCAGGAAAAAAGGAGTGAGAGGAGAAGTAACAAGAATCAAGAGAGAAAGGGCTGGGTGCAGCAAGAGATGGGCCTTGGGAGCCTTGAAGCTTTGGGAATGAAGCAGATGTAACTTGACTCTATCTCTCCAGGACTTTATAAAAGAAAAAAGGATGGTGGCAATTTTGTAGGGCAAGAGTAGAATAAGGCTGAGTTTGTGCTGTCTTATGCATTCAAAAGAGAAAGAAGGAAAGAAGGACCAAATATGGAATTGGACTTCATTTCTAAGCGTGAACCTTCATCACTTTCATCAGTAGCCATCTGGCATGCTGTGTTCCATGGCATTTCTCTAAAATGACTGGCAACCTCCAACAGTTTCCTTGGCACTGCCACTGAGAAGCCTCCGTCCTTAGCGATGTGCTAGAAATAGTCAAAGCTCAACACACGCAGGTGATGATACTTCGATTATCAGCACCTTCTTCAACCCCAGTACAGTGAAGCCCTCCACTCTGTGTGATACTTCCAGATGCAGATTCAGAACTTCTTTGTTTTTGTCTTCTTGTCATGAGGCTTCTAGAAAGAGTGCCAGTAATGGAGAAGAATAATAACACAGAGATACATATAAAAATCCTTCCTTCCTTCAGGTTTCCATATCGCTGTATTCACATATCTTTACAGCACTTATTACATGGTACTATAATTATCTGTTTATATGTCTGTCTCTTCCAGTAGATTTTAGCACTTCGAGGAGTGAAAATACATCCATTTCCTCTGTGCATCCTTATTACTGAGCACAGATGCTCAAGAAAGGCTTGGATGGACAAATTTTTCAGCTTTATGCTTTCTACCCTCAGTACAACTGATTCACAACAGGCAAAGCAATCACCCATTTTCAGAATATAAATGAAACTCAACTTTTCCAAAAATAGGTAATTCTGAAGAAGATTTTCTTTTGTTTTCTAAGAAGTATGGACCTTTCTCAAGGTGCTATGAGAGGAACCAAGCCAACACCCAAAGCAACCCTGACCAAGAAAACCAGGACATTTTCCACAAGCACAAAAGTGTTCTGGTATTCCAGCCAACATTTGGATTTGGCAATTGATTTGACTCACTTAGTCCAAGAATTTATTCAGGCTTTCAAACACCAAACTGAATCTCTCAGCATTTTGGAAGAGAGAAAAAAGAAAAAAAAAAATATATATATATATATACACACATGAAAAAAATCACACACACGAAGATTTGACAGACCGATAAAAGTTTACAATAATCGTGTCATAAGAAGTTTACTTTATGCTAGAGGAAAGAGAAAACATACAGAACCAAGATTTGGACAGAACTAAGTTCTCTGAAGAACGGAGCCCATACATTGGCAAGCCCTTGTAACATTTTATGAAAAAAATTTTGATTGAGCAAATAGCTTTTATTGACTCAGTTTGTACATCCAAATGAAACTGATTGCTTTATGTTACAGTTGGTTTCTAAACCTGCTGCTTTATGTTTGTATCTGTGGGTGCAATGCATACCATCTACTCAGTAGTATTCAGTGATGTCAAATGCCTTCCTAAACAAAATGGATGCGTCTGTAAACCTCAGTGATGGCTAAATTACGTGCAACAATGTTTGACACAGCAAAAATTCTTGAGCAAGTGAAGAACTTGGGCTATATCTTGAAGATGTCACCATGGTTTTTGACTTGTCATCAAATTTTCTTATAAGCGTTTTCAGACTGCTAATTCTCTGATGTGAAGTAGCTTCTCTAGTTGACAATGCTTTCTGAAACTAAGTTCTAATGATATTTGTTTGTGGTGGCATTTGGATAGCCTCCTCTAGGATCTACTTTGCAGAAATTTCACTACTGAAATGCACGTTAATATCCCCAAAATTGTAATATCTGTACCAAGCCTCCATTTTCCATTTTATTGCCTCCCAAACAACAAGGACATTTGGTTTGTTAAACCAGCTAGATTTCACCTCTGGAAAGCAGTATTTCTCAAGCTCTGAAACAAAATAGGCTTCTTTAAACTATTAAAAAAAATAATTTCAACTTTTATTTTAGATTCAGTGAGTACACGTGCAGGTTTGTTACCTGGGTATATTGTGTAATTCTGAGGATTAGTTTAGTAAGCCTAGCACCCAATAGCTAGCTTTTCAACACGTGTTCCCCCACTTCCCATCCCCCTTTGGTAGTCCCCAGTGTTTATTGTTGCCATCTTTATGTCCATGAGCACCCAGTGTTTAGCTCTCACTTATAAGTGAGAATATATGGTATTTGGTTTTCTGTTGCTGAGTTAATATGCTTAGAATACTGGCTTCTAGCTGCATCCATGTTGCTGAAAATTACATAATAGTTAATTATTGTGGCTGTATAGTGTTCCATGGTGTACATGTACTACATTTTCTTTATAAGCCACTATTGATAGGCACCTAGGTTGAGTCTGTGTCTTTAGTGTTGTGTTTACTGCTGTGATGAACATACAAGTGCATGTATCATTTTGATGCAACAATTTATTTTTATAATAGAAATGTCTGTTCTTGTCTTTTGCTCACTTTTAAATGGTTTTGTTTTGGTTTGCTTGTTGAATTGTTAAAGTTCCTTACAGATTTGGGATATTAGACCTTTTTTTTTTTTTTTTTTTTTTTTGAGACGGGGTTTCGCTCTTGTTACCCAGGCTGGAGTTCAATGGCGCGATCTCGGCTCACCGCAACCTCCGCCTCCTGGGTTCAAGCAATTCTCCTGCCTCAGCCTCCTGAGTAGCTGGGACTACAGGCACGTGCCACCATGCCCAGCTAATTTTTGTATTTTTAGTAGAGACGCGGTTTCACCATGTTGACCAGGATGGTCTCGATCTCTTGACCTCGTGATCCACCCGCCTCGGCCTCCCAAAGTGCTGGGATTACAGGCGTGAGCCACCGCGCCCGGCCGATATTAGACCTTTGTGAGAGGCACAGTTTGCAATTATTTTCTCCTATTCAGTATGTCGTCTGTATACTCTTGATGGTTTCTTTTGCTGTGCGGCGGCTCTTCAGTTTAATTAGATCCTACTTTTTTTCATTTTTTTAAAGAGATGGGGTCTCACTTTGTTACCCAGGGTGGAGGGCAGTGGTACAGTCATAACTTACTGTAAACTTGTTCAAGAGAGTCTCCTGTCTCAGTGTCCTGAGAAGCTGGGACTATGGGTGCATACCACAATGCCTGGCTCATTTTTTAAATTTTTTGTAGAGATGGAGTGTCACTATGTTTTCCAGGTTTGTCTTAAACTCCTGGCCTCATTTGATCCTCTTGACTCGGCCTCCCAAAATGCTGGGCTTACAAGTGTGAGCTACTACACCTTACTTCTTTTAAAAGCAAAAGAAAATTCTTCAAGGTTCCCTTGGGGGTCTTTGGAACTCAGTTTGGATTGACACTGATTTAAGAAATCAGAGTTCCAACTTATGAAAATATCTTTTAAAAGAGAATCTCAAGGATTAATTTGCCTCTGATATTCAAATAAGGAAAGATATAGTAATCATTTGATAGATTTTTATAATCAGAGTTATAAACAATGCTGAGAACAAAGGGTGCACCTATAAATAAACGACTCTCTCTAAAAATCATTTATTTATAGGTGCACTCTTCCTGGTTCCACAGCAGACTACCTGAGTATTTTGAATCTCAGTTAAGTAAATGATGGAAAAGAACTAATGATTTCTCACTTTTAAGATGTAAGGATTAAAGAGAAGTGAATAAGCTTTTGAATTGTATTATAGACAGTTATTTAAACCTTCTTTCAGAGATTTAGAGTCCATTATGGGCTTCTATTGTTGATAGTTCTATAGTAGAGTAAGACTGTGGATTTTGGAGTTAGACACATACAGGAATAGATGTATAGCTTGGTGTCTTAGAAATTAGTGGCAAGATCTTAGGTAAGTTATTTAACCACTCCTAGTTTCATTTTTCTCAAGGTAAAATGAGATTAACCACTCTTTAGGAATTTTGTGAGGTCTAGAACAAAGAACACAGTATGTTTCTTATCATAAATAAATACTTAGTAAGTGGTTATGATTATTTTTATTGTATATATGTTTGTTTCTCATTGTACTTTGACCTATTTGAGCTCAGAGTAAGTCTTACCCACATTAATATGTCCAACATGTCAAAATTCAGACCAGAGTAGTGGTTTAAAAAAGGTAACTGAGTGAGTGAATAAATGAATAGAGAAGTATCAGGGAGAAAGTAAAACTGCCTCCTAAGCATTTGGCTTACAGCCTACACTTTTAAATAATGAGAAGACCCACTATTTAAAAGGCCCATTCCCAAAGCCTGTTGTAATAAAAAAAATCAGGTTACTCAATTAGAGCCTAATACTAAAATACTTGGAGGCTTTGATTCTAAGATGAAAAAGAAATTAACTGTATCCCCAACATCACTGGAAGTATTCTTCACTACAGATAATTATTTTAAAATGTTTGCCATTACTCTTCTGGTGATTTGGATGAGACACACACACACACACACACACACACACACACACACACAGAGAAAGAGCAAGAGAGTGAGAGGGGTATGATCAACTCAACAAGTTTAAAAAATAGTCAATAGTAATCAGTATGTTTGCCTACTACAGATAGGAATTTTACTTTAAAATTTAGAAATTTTACAGTAATCAGTATGTTTGCCCACTAAATGTAGGAATTTTACTTTAGAATTTTAGTCAAGAGTAATCAGTATGTTTGCCTACCAAAGGTAGAAATTTTAATTTATATTCTTTAGTTAAGGATATAACTTTAGAAGTTATATCCTAGAGGTAGCACTATACTAGAAAACTGATGAATCAGATAATTAGAGGGTTATAGGATTATAACCCATGACTCCTGAATCTCAGCCTGAATCTTATAACTGGGTACCCTGACTGTGATGGTTAATTTTACATATCAACTTGGCTGAGTCTTAGTGCTCAGATATTTGGTCAAACATTATTATGAATGTTTCTGTAAGGGTGTTTTTGGGTAAGATTTACATTTAAATTAGTGGACTTTGAGTAAGGCAGAGTATCCTCCATAATGTGGGTGGGTCTCATCTAGTCAGCTGAAAGCTTGAATAGACTATAAGGATGATCTTCCCTGAGCACGAGGGAATTCTGTGACAATGGCCTTTGGACTTTTATTGGCTCTTCCTGGTTCCACAGCAGACTACCTTTAAACTTGAACTACATCTGTTTTCTGAGCCACCACCTGCCAATCTTCCCCATTAGATTTTGGACTCCCCAAGGCACCAGAATCATGTGAGCCAATTTCTTAAAATGCATCTCTTTCTATATATCCACACATCCTATTGGTTCTGTTTCTTTGGAGACCCCTAATATACTAACCTACAAGATCTATAATTTTACAGATTTATGATGATTATGTTACTTTGTTCTGGCTGCATCATTAAGAAAACTCAGCCTAACGTTTATCCAATGATTTTCAGAATGTTTTCAAAAGGTTCCTAACTCATCGTATTCTACACATGTCCTGTGGACTTCCTACATCATATTACCTGGGAGCTTGCAAAAATTCATATTTCTAGGTTCCACTTCAGATATATTGAATTCTAATCTCTATGGGTAAGACCTGCGATCTGTGTTTTTGACTAATTCTTCTTCTAATTCTTGCGCATGCAAAGTTGGAAAACTGCTAGTCTACTGGATCCTATGGTCTCTGTTTCTGATTTTATATGGATGGTGAAATTACTGGGAAAGAGACTATTATAACTAAGACCAAAACTAGTAACTGAAGAAGGATTCAGCAGTGGGAATAACAGGCATTTAGATAATAAATTCTATATGGATATACATTTACTTCTACATATGGGTTACGGTTGGGTTATACATTTCTTTGAAATATGGAATCTAATTGTTGTTATTGGATAGGATTATATGGCAGATTCAAATTAAAAAATCACAGAAATAGCCCACAATTCTTTGATTTAAAGGAAAATTCGGAAAACACTAAGGGAATATGCAAAGATGCAAAAGAGAGTGACACTGAGGGCCATGGAGTTATAGGTGTGTAGAACAGCAGGAAAAGACTGACTGTAACCTGGAGTCTGGTTTAGAAATGCACCTGCAGGAATCGATAGAGCACATGTGGTATCCACCTTCTGGCTGTGGCCAATTCTTAATTCTCTAAAGGAAGGTAGGGTAAGGGAGAGAGGGATGGACCTTATCTCTGTAATGTCAATGCCAATTGTGTAATGCACAACACATGGGATAAGCTTTTCATCAATTCTGTGCCAGAAAGATTTTGACTCATTTCTGATTATAGAAATGAGTAGGTTTGCAAAGCAGTTAGCATATGGAATAGATTATGAAGCTGGTCATCTTAGCATCTGGCTTACTGATACTCCACATTTCCTATAACTCTAGGACATAAGAATAGCAATTCTCGTAACAGATGTAGGCCAATAACATATGAAGAATGACTTATTTTCACCCAGGGTGACCCTTGTAGTTATTAACATGACACTGATTTCCTGTTTGCTTTTTCTGAATTGTCACGGAAAATGATCTTTAACCCCTAAAAAACTCATGAAGACTAAATAGTCAGAGAAGTGAAAGTTGATGAAAGAACCTAATTCTTTATATTCACTTCAGCTTTTCTGTAAGCTATTCATATGGGCTGATTAATTTTTCAGAGAAAGACTCATTGGTTAAGTTCAAAGTGATGACAAGTAGTAAAGTTCAGCTTAAAATGCTCGAAAGTCCCATTTTATCTCCCTTTTATATCCAGAAATTTTTGAGAATAAGGACACCATGCAAAATCCTTGGAAATTTAAACTGCATAAGATATTTTTAAGTTAAAGGGATTAGACTGCATGTTTTCTCTTCAGAGAAATATACTCAAACTATTTAGTTATTTTAGGCAGACTTGTTAGTTTTGGGACCTATAAATCCTAAATTTATTTTTAAAACCTTTGGGAAGAGAATTGACTATGAAGAAAGAATCCAAATTCCTATGGTTACCACTATTGAACAAAGAAACACTACCCACTCTTCGTCTCTGTAATCAAAAACAAAAAACTAGTTATAAAACCTGAAGGCATTTTAAATTTTATTTGGTTTATGGAACAGGGTGAAAAATAAAATGCAAATAATGGATCAGTAAAATTGTTCTAGTCCAGGGGTCGACAAACTCTGTCCTGAGGCAAATACAGTCCACTGCCTGTTTTTAATATGGGATGTGAGCTAAGAGTAATTTTTATATTCTTAAGAGACTGTGAAAAATATAATAAAGAAGAATATTCAACAGAAGCCATATGTGGCCCACAAACACTAAAATATTTACTATCTTTCCTTTTTTAGAATACATTTGCTGACCCCAATCTAGTCTAAGTAAGAAAAGATTTAGAACTGTTCTGTTATCTCTGTGATCCCTGACAATCTGCACGTCTCCTCTGAGCCTGCTCCCTTATCTGTGACTTTGGGATGATTAAATCTGATCAAACCTACAAATAAAATAAACTGTACCTGTTTACCAACCTCTCCCCTTCCCTCCATCCCTGTCCCCAGCCTCTGGCAACCACTACTCTATTTTTGCTTCCGTGAGATTTGGTGATCTATTGCACAGTAAGATGACTATAGTTAACACTAATGTATTATATATTTTAAAATAGCAAGAAGAGAGGATTTTGAATATTCCCACTACAAAGAAATGACAAGTGTTTGAGGTAATGAATAGGCTAATTATCTTGACTTGATCCTTATACAATGTATACATGTATCAAAACATCACAGTCCCCATAAATATGTGTAATTATTATGTCTCAATTAAAAACAAAACTTAAACGACCAAAACAGCAAAAGCATTGGCAACAAAAGCCAAAATAGACAAATGGGACCTAATCAAACTCCACAGCTTCTGCACAGCAAAAGAAACAGTCATTAGAGTGAATCAGCAACCAACAGAATGGGAAAAAATTTTTGCAGTCTACCCATCTGACAAAGGGCTAATATCCAGAATCTACAAAGAACTGAAACAGATTTAC
>PVKV010007502.1:0-39881 GCA_004027835.1 Alouatta palliata
TTTTTTTTTTTTTTTTGAGACAGAGTTTCGCTCTTGTTACCCAGGCTGGAGTGCAATGGCGCGATCTCGGCTCACCGCAACCTCCACCTCCTGGGTTCAAGCAATTCTCCTGCCTCAGCCTCCCGAGTAGCTGGGACTACAGGCACGTGCCACCATGCCCAGCTAATTTTTGTATTTTTAGTAGAGACGGGGTTTCACCTTGTTGACCAGGATGGTCTCGATCTCTTGACCTCGTGATCCACCCGCCTCAGCCTCCCAAAGTGCTGGGATTACAGGTGTGAGCCACTGCGCCCGGCCTTTGCTCTTATTTTTTAAGATGCAGATGGAGGATTCTAGTTTAACAGATTTTTCTTTGGATACCTTAAAGATAGTTTATCTTCTGGCTTTCATTAATTCTGATGAGACAGTCACAAATATTTTTAACGTAACTTTTAATTATGTAGTATGTTTTTTAATTTTTTTTTTTTCTTGAGACTGAGCCTTGCTCTGTCACCCAGGCTGGAGTGCAGTGGCATGCTCTCGGCTCACTGCAGCCTCCGCCTCCCAGGTTCAAGTGATTCTCCTGCCTCAGCCTTCCGAGTAGCTGGGACTGCAGGTGCCTGCCACCACATCTGGCTAATTTTAGTATTTTTAACAGAGATGGGGTTTCGCCACGTTGGCCAGGCTGATCTCAAACTCCAGACCTCAAATGATCCACCCAACTCGGCCTCCCAAAGTGTTGGGATTAGAGGCGTGAGCCACTCCGCCCAGCCATCATTATGTAGTATGTCTTTCCATTGACCATCTTTAAGATTTTTTTTGCAAGTTTTTGGCAGTTTGTGCTGTACTTATGTATGATCTTCTTTGCATTCATTATGTTCGATGTGTGCCCAGCTTCCTGGGTCTGTTGGTTAATTCCTTTCAGTGATTTTGAGAAATGCTTAGCTATTACGTCTTCAAGGATTTCTTCTTCCTTATCCCCCTCCCCTCTTCTTCAGGTCCTCCAATTACACACTCGTTAGACCACTTGGTCTTGTCCCTCAGGTCTTACATGCTGTATTCTAGTTTTTCTTCCCCCACTTCCTTTTACTTTTTTTGTGTGGATGCAAATGAAAGGGATACATTTTACTGGCTTTTTATTTGCTACATCCAGGCTGCTTTTAAATCCATCTAATGAGTTTTCCATTTCTATGTTATGTATATTTTTTTATTCCTTGCATTGTCATTTATTTTTGCTTTTATTTTTTTAGAGATGAGGTCTTACTCAGCTGCCCAAGCTGAAGTGCAGTGGCGTGATGATAGCTCGATGCAGCCTCAAGCTCCTGGGCTCAAGTGGTCCTCCTGCCTCAGCCTTCCAAAGCACTGGGCTTACAGGCACATGCCACCTCACCTGGCTGGTTTAAACAATTTTTGTAGTGATGCAGGGGGGGCTCTCACTATTTATTTTTAAATAATTCCCATATCTCTGCTGAAACCCCCCATTTGTTCACATTTTCTATTTTCACCAGGAGATCGTTGGGCACATTTATCATACTTATTTTAAACTCTGATCATTACAACATCTGGACCATCTTTTAAGTCTGATTCTGTGACATTTTCTCTTATATATCAGTCACACTTTCTTGCATCTTTTTTTGAGACAGACTCTTACTCTTCTGCCCAGGCTGGAGCACAGTGGCACAATCTCGGCTCACTGCAACCTCCGCCTCCCAGGCTCAAGTGATTCTCCCGCCTCAGTCTCCCAAGTAGCTGGGATTACAGGCGTCTGCCACCACACCCGGCTAATTTTTGTATTTTTAGTAGAGACAGGGTTTCGCCATGTTGGCCAGGCTGGTCTTGAACTTCTGACCTCAGGTGATCCACCTGCCTCAGCCTCCCGAAGTGTTGGGATTACAGGCGTGAGCCTCCGCGCCCAGCCTGTTGTCTTGCATCTCCTTTTAATTCCTGATTGAATGCCAGATATTGCTTGTAAAAAAAAAAAAAAAACCTGCAAGTCTGAAATAAATAAAATTTACCCACCAAAGAATAGCAGGACCCTCCTGGCAGGCACCAGAGCCAGGCTGTCATGCAGTGTCATCTGTAGTTGAGCTGGATGGGAGTTCTGTTACAGCTTTAGTTGACGCTGGCTCACAGCAACTTCAGAGATTTCAAGGGTAATATCAGGACTTTCTGTTTGGCAGGGCTTGTTATGGGAGCAACGAGAAAACTCTGTAGATGTCTTTTGCTGTACAGTGGAGCTGCCAGGCTTTCTGAACCATGCTGGCTTTTTGCTCCCTGTCTTTTCCGTCCAGTTCCACCATGGTTTTCTGGTTTTTCAGGAGGTCTACTTCCATTCTAGTTCTAGTCCTCAAAGAGCAGGTGCAGGAGGGACCTCAGCCGTGGAGGGAGGGTCTTAGAGGGGTTTCCCTTAGCTCTCCTGCCTGTCTTCACCCTGCTAACTGCCTGCACCCAGTTAAGGTCCAAGGATGAAGGTAGTGGGGGTACAGTGAGCTCTTCAGCTGGGGCTTTTTGGAATGTGAATCTGTCACAGCCGCTGTTAAAAGTTTGTTCTGGCTGGACGGGGTGGCTCACATCTGTAATCCCAGCACTTTGGGAGGGTGAGGTGGGCAGATCACCTGAGGTCATGCTTCAGGACCAGGCTGGCAAACACGGTGAAACCCTGTCTCCACTAAAAATACAAAAAGTAGCCGGGCATGGTGGCACATGCCTGTAATCCCAGCTACTTGGGAGGCTGAGGCTAGAGAATTGCTTGAACCCAGGAGATGGAGGTTGTATGTAGTGAGCCGAGATCACACCATTGCCCTCCAGCCTGGGAACACAGCGAGACTCTATCAAAAACAAAACAAAACAAAACAAAACAAAACAAAACAAAACAAAACAAAACAAAACAAAACAAAACAAAAAACCATTTGTTCCAGATTAGGCAGCCTCCTCCTGAAGTCCATGTCGACCATGGATGAAAGCCTCTGGGAGCTTCTTCTCTCCTGGGAAGGCCTCATCACTTGGTAGAATTTATCTCTTTTAGATTCCTTTGATTTCTGAGCTCTTTGATGAATAAGAAAGATAAAGGAGGCTGGGCAGAGGCATCTGGGATAGGAAAGATGCCCACTCCAATTACGAAAGTATGTGGGTGAGTTCTGTCTAGTCTACGAAGGTGCTCAAAGCTATTCTCAGTAGGTTTCTTAGTAGGGCTCACACCTGTAATCCCAGCACTTTAGAAGGCTGAGACAGGAGGGTCGCTTGAGCCCAGGAATTAGAGACCAGCCTGGGCAACATGGTGAGACCTTGTCTCTACAAAAAGATAAAAAACTGGCTGGTCATGGTGGTGCGCACCTGTAGTCCCAGCTACTCGGGAGGTTGAGGCGGGAGGATTGCATGATCCCAGGAGTTGGAGGCTGTAGTGAGCTATGATCAAATTTGGGCAATAGAGCAAGACTCTGTCTCAAAACACACACACACACACACACACACACCCCAAAACAAAAAAACTATAATTTTGTGTCTTATGCCAACTGTTTTCATTGTTGGGGTGATGAAGATAGCATCTTGTGACTTCTGCAATTCTAACCATAACTGAATTTCTCCTAGTTTCTTTAGGCTTTTCTTTCACAGCTCCTGTTTTCTATAAGTTTCTGCAAACATAACCTAGACCCTTCCTACGTGTTTCTTGTGATTTCTGTTACACAGTTTGTGTCAAGAGTGTGCCGTTTCTGAAGGTTATTTTTTCCATAGCAAAATCTTCACACACCTTCTGGATAGCACACCACCACTGCTCTACATCAGTCCTTAAGTGAGGAATGAATGACCAGGCCTGACCTAATCAGTGGCCAAAGGAGAGGGGATGTCGCTTGTCCTCAGCTGTTCTTTGGAGAGTTCTCATTTGCAAATCTGAAACCAATTCCAGATTAGGCAGAGGGGCTTTGAGAAGGTCACTGAATTGGGCCAACATACTAGGCCAGCAGGGAACAGGGACAAGTTGCAAACGTACCTCTCTGAGTGTCTCCAGTGACCTTTCTCTAATACTCACACTCATACGATCCAAACCTGCTGAGAACAGCTCCCCCCCTGTACTAGCCAGACGGTGGTCTGCTGATTTTAGTGGACTCTTTTCCATTCCAGGTACCTCTGTCCAGCTCTCTGACCCATCCAAGCATACAGGGTGCGCGGTGCCTCCCTGCCTGGAGCCTGTATGGAAACCCACCCTCCTGGCACACCTTGTTCAGCAGGCGCTTCCTCATGCTTGTGCTGATATCTTTCCTTTTGTGCCAAATACCCCAGGGCACAGTACCCCAGGGACGCTGTTATCTTACTTCCACCCCCTACACCCACATGCACAATTAACATCCAGCTCATTCATTCCACAGACATTAATTGAACACCCTCCACGTGCCATTCCAGGCACCTGGCATAGATCCAGAAACGAAACTAACAAACAAAATCTCTGGCAGTGTGTTACCTGCCAGGTCTGGGTCTGTTCTTCCTGCATGTACAAATCAATCCCTGTGTCACGGGTTTTGCAAAAGAGAAAAGATTTATTTGCAAGGGCACTGAGCGAGGAGGTGGGAGAACAGCTCTCAAATCCGCCTCCCTGAAGATAAGGCTGAGGGATATTTGTGAGTTAGGGAAGTGGGATGGTTCAAGACATGGGGAAAGGTGGTTGGGAAAAAAATGAAGTAACAGGTTCATTCTGCACAGGTGTAGTTGGGTTCATAGTATTTCACAGGACATATGTACAGAAAATGTGGCATTAGCATGATCTGAGGGTGGAGTTTTTCACCCACTGATGTCAAAAGGCAACCTCTTGGGCCAGGTGCAATGGCTCACACCTGTAATCCCAGGACTTTGAGAGGCTGAGGCGGGAAGATCACCTGAGGTTAGGAGTTCAAGACCAGCATGGCCAACATGGCAAAACCCCATCTCCACTAAAAATACAAAAATTAGCTGGGCATGGTGGTGTGTGCCTGTAATCCCAGCTACTCAGGAGGCTGAGGCAGGAGAACCATTTGAACTCAGGAGGCGGAAGCTACAGTGAGCCGAGATAATGCCACTGCACTCCAACCTGGGCAACAGAGTGAGACTCTGTCTCAAAACAACAACAACAAAAAAAAGGTGGATTTGCTAATCTGGGCAACAGAGCGAAGCCTCTTCTCAAAAAAAAAAAAAAAAAAAAAAAAGGCAACCTTTGGCACTTGCACAGGCTTAGTTGAAGGGCTAGTGGTCTCAGTGGGTCTGACTTGGTCAGGAGCTGGCCTAAGTTCCTAAAAAACAATGGAAGCGATCATTACCATGGTGACCTAGAAATGTTGTCTATAAAGTAGCCAGTCTTCACGGAAGCTTTGTTAAGTTTCAGCATGTATTAGGTTAGTGCAAGAGTAATTGTGGTTTTTGCCATGACTTTCTTTCTTTCTGTCTCAGTCTCCTGAGTAGCTGGAATTACAGATGCCTGCCACCATGCCGGCTAATTTTTGTATTTTTAGTAGAGACAGGGTTTCACCATGTTGGCCAGGCTGGTCTCGAACTCCTGACCTCAGGTGATCCTCCTGCCTTGGCCTCCCTAAGTGCTGGGATTACAGGCGTGAGCCAGCGTGCCCTCCCTGGCAGTATTCTTACTCAGAGGACGGAGGGTCCTTCTCAGCTCCTCTCTTGGGCAGTAGTTGCTTGAGGATCGGGGAATCTGGGCTCCAGTTTTTGCGTGTCTCCACTAGCAGTTACTGTTGCTAGTTTCTGTCTGTTTATGGGTTTTCATGGACATTTTAATTAGGAATCAGGGGAGGAGAAGTCAGATACTGCTCATCTGCTGCCAGGGACAGCTTGGGAGTCTCTGAGGCCTTACTCAAGACTCCGGCTCCCCAAGAGGACCAAAAATCTGGGCTCACTGCTTGAGAAGTGATGGCTGCCGTCTTCCCAGGGGGCCCGGCACGCAGGTTGGACCGGCGTGTGTGTTTTGGTTTAATCCCCACTTTCTTCTCAGGGTAGCTGCAGAGTAAACTACTCTGTGAGGATACCACCCAAAATAATCATTTCTCATGGGGAACTCTGAAAGCAAACATTTATCCAAAAATTTTTCTAAACATATGCTCTTCCAACACGCCACTCCTCACTCCCCCAAGCTACCAGAAGGGCAAACGCTTAGAATAACTGGCAGATGATGAATAGATTCTTCCCTCATTTACATACCTATTCATTAGCTGGGATTGCCATGGCAACCGTACCTTCCAGACAGAGACCTGTGGGCCCAGCACAACTTCATTTTGGGAACTGTCTGGAAGCCTTGTGCCCTCTCTCAGCGTTTGACAGGTGAGGAGAATTTCAGGGGGCAGCAGGAGCCTCCAGGTTTCCAATAGTCTGTACGTAAGGTACCCGGCCTGGGACGGAAGGAAGGAAGGGATCTTGCTGGAAAGCAGTCTGCAAACTGATGGCACTGGTTTCCTGAATGCCCGTCTGTCTCTGAGAGCGTGACGATCAAATGCAAACACAGTGGGTGTGGTCTTACTTCACCAGTAGCACTTGTCCCCTCGGACACACTCCTATCTGTGTGGAATCCTGATCTGCAAACACATCTACGGATGTCCTCCAGGGAAAGCAAGACTCCTTTGAAGAGAGACAGGGCTTGGAAAAGGGGAGAGAGTGAAAAAGAGAGAAAAGGGCCAGGCGCGGTGGCTCAGGCCTGTAATCTCAGCACTTTGGGAGGCCGAGGTGGGCGGATCACGAGGTCAGGAGTTCGAAACCAGCCTGGGCAACATGGCAACATCCCGTCTCTACTAAAAATACAAAAATTAGCTGTGGGTGGTGATGTGCGCCGGTGATCCCAGCTATTAAGGAGGCTGAGGCAGAAGAATTGCTTAAACCTAGGAGGCACAGGTTACAGTCAGCTGAGATTACACCACTGCACTCCAACCAGGTTGACAGAGCAAGACTGTCTAAAAAAAAAAAAAAAGAAAGAAAGAAAAAGAGAGAAAGGATACCGGAGACCCTTAGAAAGATGTGTTTTCCACTTGTTTCTGTTCCTTGCTGGTCTAGTATCCTGGCCCAATCCAGTGACCTTCTCAAAGCTCCCTTCACTCAACCTGGAATTGGTTTCAGATTTGCAAATGAGAACTTTCCAAGGGATAGGAGATAGGCTCCCAGGAGCGGCTGCCGCTGCTGTTTTCATTCTGGAGAAGCGGGTGTCGACTGGACAGGCACAGCATGGAGCAAATGTCTTTGCGTCTTTTTTTAATTTTTAGTTTTGTAAGTGCCAGGGTCCGTGTGCAGGACGTGCAGGTTTGTTACGCAGGTAAACGTGTGCCATGGTGGTTTGCCGCACCTAACAACCCGTCACCTGAGGCTAAGCCCAGCATACACTACCTCATTGCAGCTGCTGCACTTTCACATTTGAAGTGGGGTCCTCGGCCACTGTGAGCTTTGGACCCCTGAAGATTTTCACTGAGCTTGCTTCTCTATTAGCCTAGAACAGAGCCTGGCTTGTCATAGGTGCTCAAGAAGTATTTATGGAGTGAATGAGTTGGCCTCATCTGCGCTGGGCTTTATCCTTCCTCTTTTCCCGACACCTCCTTCCCCTACGCCCGTAAGTGCCTGTGCCCTGTGCCCCAGAGAGACATCTGCTCTGAGATCCTTGAGAACTTCCAGCCTTTCTCCCTCACGTTTGTTCTGTCTGCTGTTTAGCTTCCGCGGCACCCAGATGTCTCTTTGTTGAGACCTAACCTCCCATGCCTGAGGGCTTTGAAGATGGGGCAGAAAAGGAGCAAGCTTGGCAATGAGACTCCACCAGTGTCCCAGGGAATCTGAATACATTGGTGCAGGGACGGAGCTGGGCAGGGCCTGGGTCGGCCTTGAGCAGTGTCACCCAGGCCAAGACAGGGACGAAGCTGGTCAACACAGGGCTGGAAAAGGAGCACTCATTTCCCACCAGGTGTTTACCGAGCACTTTCTCTGTAGCCATCGCCCTTCAGGGTGGGCTGTAGAGTAAGGCAGAGGCTCAACCAGTAGACAGAAAACTACAGTAAAATAGGTAAGCTCTAGAGTTCTCCAAAGGTAGAGATTTTGTTTCAGCTGAACTAAAAGGTGAGATGTTCCAGCCTACGCGTTTTAACTTGCAGTCCGATTGCCTTTATTCCTGCCTGAGATGGTTAATCTTACGTGTGAATTTGACTGGGCCACAGGGTTACCAGACATTTGGTTAACTATTTGGTCAAACATTATTCTAGGTGTTGCTGTGAGGGTTCTTTAGGATGAGATTAGCAGTTAAATAGGTAGACTGTGTAAAGCAGTTTATCTTCCCCCAAGTGGGTGGGCCTCAGCTGACCAGTTGAAGACCTGAATAGAACAAAGGGCTGACCGTCTCCTGACTTAGAGAGAGCACCTTCTGTCCAAGTGCTTGCGCTGGGGCCCCAGTCTTTTCTTGACTTTGGACTCAAGTTGAAATCTCGGCTTTTCTTAGACCTCAAGGACTTTTGCACTGGAATGACACCATCGGCTCTCCTGGGTCTCCAGTGTGGCTGGAAGTAACCCTTTCATTCTTCATTTTCATACCATTTAACTAATAAGTCTTTGAATTCTGTGTATTTGTAGATCTTATCTCATGAGACTGTTAACTTCTTCAAGGTATGACCTACTCCAGTTTATATTCGGCTCCCCCGGCTCCCAGCCTCGTGCCCTACACGTGGCAGACATTGCGTATTTGTTGATTGGTGGAATAAGTGAATGTTTGTGGGCTCGGCAAGTAGGTTGTCCGGGCACTGAATCTGATGCCAGGTTTCCTGTAAAAAGGGTAGATTTGGGGCCAGGTGCATCACACCTGTAATCCCAATGCTTTGGGAGGCCAAGGTGGGCAGATCACCTGAGGTCAGGAGTTCGAGACCAGCCTGGCCAACACGGGGAAACCCCATCTCTACTAAAAATACAAAAATTAGCCAAGAGTGGTGGTGGATGCCTGTAATCCCAGCTACTCAGGAGGCTGAGGCAGGAGAATCACTTGAGCCCGGGAGGCAGAGGTTGCAGTGAGCCGAGATTGTGCCATTGTGCTCCAGCCTGGGCAACAGAATGAGACTCTGTCTCAAAAAAAAAAAAAAGGGTGGATTTGCTAATCTGTTATTGACAGAGAGAATTGGTCACAAAGAGTCATTGAGGTGGCCCTGAGAGGTCCTGCCCCTATGACCAGGGCGCTGTGTTTCCTCTGAGGCCTATATCAGACTGCAACTTCTCTCTGGAAACATTGTCATTCATGAGTCCAATGTGATATTTTTCTTCTCTGAACCCACAGCATGATCTTTTATATCTCCTCACTGGTTCACCTTCTCAATTAATCAACTAAAGGCTGGTTTTGACTGTCTCATCTAAAAAGACTAATACAGTAGTTGTGTTCATGTTTTCACCTGCCGTGTGATGGTTAGCTTCTTCAGGGAAGGGACCCGGCCCTTGAGTCTCCCCAGTTCTTAACTGACTCCTTACACCTCCTAGGTGCTCATCAAATATTTATTGAAAGAGCGACTAGGCTAGGCATGGTGGCTCTTGCCTGTAATCCCAGCACTTTGTGAGGCCAAGGCAGGAGGATCGCTTGAGCCCAGGAATTCAAGGCCAACCTGGACAACATGGCAAGACCTCATCTCTGGAAAAAAATTAGAAAATGAGCTGGGCATGGTGGTATACACAAGTAGTCCCAGCTACTCAGGAGGGTGAGGTGGGAGGATCACTTTGAGTGATCCTCTTTGAGTGAGCCATGTTTGTCCCACTGCACTCCAGCCCGGGTGACAGAGTGACATCCTGTCCCAAGAGGGAAAGAAAAGAAAAGAAAAGGAGAGAAGGGAAGGGGAGGGAAGAAGAGAAGGGAAGAAGAGGAGGGAAGGGAAGAAGGGAAGGGAAGAAGGAAGGAAGGAGGGAGAGAGAAAGAAAGAAAGGAAGGAAGACTAAATGCAGCCCTAATTCCACACCCATAAACACTCCTGTCCACCTCCAGGCTGGTGTTTAATAACCACACTTGCAGTCTGGAATTGTAGGTTCTTGAAGCCACAGAAAAGAAGAAAGAAAGCAGATCTTACTGGAAGTGCTACATCTGTGTGGTTTTTTTTTCAATATTTTTATTGCGTAAAATAAAAATAATATAAATTTTACCACTGTAACCATTTCAAAGTGTATAGTTCAGTGGTAATAAGCAAGTAAACATTGTTTTATAAGCATCACTACTGTTTTTTCTTCTTGCAAAATTGAAAGTCTATACCCGTTAAGCCATGACTCCTTTTTCTCCCTTCCCCCAGTTCCTGTCAACCATAGACTTTTCCCGTCTCTATGCATTTGACTGCTCTATAAGAATCTCATATAAGTGGAATTATGCAATATTTGTCTTTTTATGACCGGCTTATAAAATCCTCAAGTTTCTCCCATATTATAGCATATGTCAGAATTTCTTTCCTTTTTTAGATTGACTGATAAGGAGGTAATTACTTCTGTCATTCACCTATTTGTTTTCTATGTGCCTTAAAGCTTTTTGTCCATCATTTCCTGAATTGCTGTCTTCTTTTGTGTGTAGTGATCTTTTTGTAGTGAAATATTTAAATTACTTTCTCATTTCCTTTTTGTATGTATTTTATGTCTACTTTCTTTATAGTTACCATGGGGATTACATTTAACATACTAAAGTTACACATTCTAATTTGGATTTATGCCAGCTTAACTGCAATAGCATATAAAAATAATGCTGCTTTATAACTTCATCCCCACTTCTTTTACTTCTTGATGTCACAAAATTATCTCTTTATATGTTATATGGCCAAAACCATAAACCAATTTATTTTTTTAAATGATTAACTTCTTAAATTGTGTAGAAAACAAAATGTAGAGTTACCAACCAATGTTACAGTAATACTAGATTTCACCATTGCCCACATAATCGCACCATTTTTTGTGATCTTTATTTCTTCGTATAGCTTCAAGTTACTGTCTAGTGTCCTTAAATTTTCACCCTGAAGGACTCCCCTTTAGCATCTGTTGCAGGGCAAGTCTAGTGATAACAGACTGCCTCAGCTCCTGTTTATCTAGGAATGCCTTAATTTTTCCCTCACTTTTGAAGGACAGTTTTGCTGGATATTGGATTCTTAGTTGACAGGTTTTTCTTTTAGCACTTTGACTATATCAGCCCACTGCCTTCTGGCCTCCAAAGTTTTTGGTGAAAAATCTGCTCATAATCATATTGAGGAACTTGTGTAGAAATACGCTGTCACTGCTTTCGAGATCTTCTCTTTGTCTTTTGAAAGTTTGACTATAATGTGTCTTGATGTGGGTGTTTCTGAGTTCATCTTAGATGAAGTTCATTGAGCTTCTTGGATATTGATATTAATATCTTTCATCAGATTGGGGAAGTTTTCAGCCATTTTGTCTTCAGATACTCCCCTATCCCTTTCTCTCTCTCTTCTCCTTCTGAGATTTTCATACACATTATGGAAATCTGTTGGTCCACTTGATGGTGTCCCACACATACTTTATGTTCTGTTTTTTTTTTTTTCATCTATCTTTTTTTCTTCTGTTCTGAAGATGTGATAATTTGCTTTAGGCTATCTTCAAGTTTACAGATTTCTTTTCTTCTGCCTGCTCAAATCACCCGTCATCTTCATACAATGTCTTCTTGACTTTTTCTATGTCTTCTTATACTTTTTTGAGCATGTTTACGACAGTTGTATTAAAGTATTTGTCTCTTAATTTCACCAGTAGGTCTTTTTGAAAGACAATTTCTGTTGATTTATTTATTTTTCCTTTGAATGGACCATACTTTCCTGTTTCTTTGTATGTCTTCTGACTTTTTATTAGAAAACTGGACGTTTGAATCTAATAATGTAGTACCTCTGGAAATTCATTTCTCCCCATTCTCCTAGATTTATTCATTTTTTGTTATTGTTTTTGTTCTTTAATTGCCATAGGCTGTCTCTGAGCCAATGATCAATTTGAGGTGTAAATGTAAGGTCTTCTTGGGTCTTTCCTGAGCCTGTACCTTTTCATGGGTCTAAATTTTTTTTTTTTC
Source organism: Alouatta palliata (assembly GCA_004027835.1). Lineage (NCBI taxonomy): Eukaryota > Metazoa > Chordata > Mammalia > Primates > Atelidae > Alouatta > Alouatta palliata. Next base: position 11,990 of record PVKV010007502.1, read on the forward strand.
TCATTTCTCCTGTATGTGTGAATACTTTTAAATATCTTAGTCTTTGATGTCTGACTTCCAAAAGAGGAAAAGAGAAAAATGAAAGGGGAAAAGTAGTGCTGACTCTAAATTCTCTGGAAATCATTTTAACTGTTAGGCAGGGTTGGGGGTTGAGGGTGGGGTGGGGCTCACACAACGGGTAGAGGAGTAGCAACAGTGGCCCCTGCCTCTTTGTCTGTACCTCTGTGATCAGAGCACAGAACCCCTATCTTTGGAGGACGGGGTGTTTTTTACCCAACCTGATTCCTGCTGGCTGCATGCAAGGTGCTCTAGCAACATGTGCACAGCTCCCTGCCATGGGATTGGGAGTAAGGGACGGATAGCAGCTATGGTGCTAAGAGCTGAAATTGATGGAAATTAACTGCAATTTGCCAACGAAGCCTTTCCCTGGAAGTTGCAAGCCTTCAATAGCCTGGAGTTTCAAAATAGGCATGCAGGACAAATTCTGCCAGAGCGATTGTTGTCCCAGCGGGGAGACAGATAGATTCCTAGTGCTCTCTGCTTTGCCATCTTCCCCATCCAGTTTTGTTTTGACTTCCCGGGTGAGCTCAATTAAGCCTTTGCATTGGAAGCTCTTCTATGTTATTTCACGGCAGGCTTCATGAACCAAATGTCCAACAGAACTTAAAAAATTGAATCACAGAAAGAGAAGGAGACCTTATAAAAACTACGAAGTTTGGTCCCTTCAGACTGAAGTGGTAAAGCCTAACGGGGCCAACATTAAAATCTGTAATGTTGTAACTGCAGAGCGTTAGCCCAGGATTATATGTCAGACTTGCAAATTGATATCTTGTGGTCCCTTTCGCCTTGGATGAGAAGTTTTGCATACAAAATTAAATCCTAATTTATGGAGCCACAATAAACTCTGGGAACTCTTTGTATCCCTTGAAGAAGAAAGAAGTGGGAGAAATAAATAAATTACAAAAGGATCCAAGCAGATTCATGAATCATCATAATTATGAAGAGCAGGTGGAATACATTTAATATTGGAGATTACCATCAGGGAGGAGAATCTAGCTGTGTCTCTGAGGTTTCCATAAATAGCAGAATGCTGGGCCAGGCAGAGCCTCGTGGACCTGTAGTAGCTGGATGAGTTCTCTGTCTCAGAACTTATGTCCTGGCCTGGGCTCCTGAGGAAGCAATGTAAACGTGAGGACCTAGCGCAAGTTTGCTTCTAGTGCAAGTTTTTAAATTTTGGGAGCGAGAAAGATGAGAATGCCATAGCAATTCTGCACCCCCGAAGGCATTTCACCTTCCTCTGCCCTCCCTTTCATATGGGTTGTTATAGCTCACTGACCAAACTAGTTCTGACAGAGGCTGTTTTCTTTGCAGTGGCAAGGATTCTTCCTAAAGCAATTAGAAAATACCAGGTAGAAGAGAGAATAGGTTGGATCAAGGCTAGAGGGAGTTGCCTGGAGACTGTCAGGTGCTGGGACTCTGTCTCTTCTGTGCCCCATAGGGTTTGGGGACAGATGTGTTCTTGGGACACTCATGGTGAGGACCTCGGGACACCCCAAAAGGTCATAGTTGGGCTCTCCCTCCCTGTTCTGACTGCTTTTGCCCTCATTATGCCACTTATATAATACCTTACTTTATTTCTCCTGGACACTGTTGCTTAAGCATAAACCATAGGATCCTAAAGTCTCAGGATATAGGGAGATTGGGGAGGGGTATGGTACGCTGAAAAATGGCCTCCTAAAGATATCAAGTTCTCCCTCTTTGAACTTGTAAACGTCACCTTATTTGGAAAAGAAGCCTTTGCAATCTTTTGTGAGTTAAGAATCTGGGGGGAGATGATCCTGGGTAATCAGGCGGGGTTCTAATCGTCATCACATGTATCCCTGTAGAAGGGAGACACAGGGAGATTTGACACACAAAGAAGGCTTTGTGAAGATGGAGCTGAGACTGGAGTGCTGTAGCCACAGACTGAAGAATACTGGAGACACCACAGGCCACAAGAGGCAAGGGAGGGATGCCCTCCGGAGCCTCCAGAGAGAGAGTGCTGTAGATTTGGCCCAAGGGAAACTGATTTCAGACTTCTGGCCTCAAGAACTGTGAGATAATTCATTTAGGTCATGCTTTGTGTTTTTTTTTTAAGTTACCAGGTGGATTATAGTTAGCTACAGCTGCCTCAGGAAACTAATCCAAGATGTCACCTCATTACACGCATCCACCCAGAATGTCCCATTAGGTTGGTCCCTGACAGGTGTCTGCCTGAGTAGCGGGGACCCATTACCTGGCTGTGACGGCCCATCCTGAGGTCAGCGGTCTCACAGTTGCCGTGGTTCTCATGAAGTCTGCGGTTCCGCACGGACATCTCCGGCCACGTCACGGTGTCACTCGCCCTCTCTGTGTGCACTGACCTCTGCTCCTCTGGCTGACCAGCCAAATTGTTCTTGATGGGAAAGTGATTTTCATCATACTCAGCGACAGTTTTGAACTCTACTGCAACTTAGAATCAGTCCACATCTACTTCCAGAGGTTTCCACTATGCCTTTTTCCTCCAGCTTTTCCACCGTCAATCAATAAGATAATCACAAAAATAACAATAGCATTATTTGTATGATTGTGATTATCTTATTGCGAATTATATACATACACTATTTATATATATAAACCATCATATATACAATCTATATGATGATTTAGCCATTGCGAGATTTTTTCCTTAACCATCTTGTGTGAGGTAGCTGTAGCTAAGTGAGTATTATTCATCCAACAAAAAGTATGCAAAACGAGGCCCAGGCCCAGCACAGTGGCTCACGCCTCTAATCCCAGCACTTTGGGAGGCCAAGGCAGGCGGATCCCTTGAGGCCAGGAGTTCGAGACCACCCTGGCTAATGTGGCAAAACCCCATGTTTACTAAAAATCCAAAAAAAGCATTAGCTGGGCTTGGTGGTGGGCGTCTGTTATCCCAGCTGCTTGAGAGGCTGAGGCAGGAGAATCTCTTGAACATGGGAGGTGGAGGTTGCAGTGAGCTGAGAGCACATCACGGCACTCCAGTGTGGGCAACAGTAAGACTCCATCTCAGAACACAACAGGAGGCCTTAAAACAGAGGCCAAAAGAGGAGGAATGACTTGATGTGGGTCAGTAAGCCATGATTATCATCCAGGAGGTCTTTACCGTCACCATCGCTGAAAGCACTGGGATTCAGAGTAGTGTGCCTGCAGTTAGAGGTTGTGGGGAAAATCTATTGGGGCGTAAAAAGAAAATATTAGAACCTTCTCATGTATATTTCTCATCTAAAATTAAGAAGAATTGATCTTTGTTAATATTTGATGAGTAAATAGTGTATGTATATAATTCGCGAATAAATGAATGTCATATGTATTTTAAAATATTTTGCTGGTGGAGGTGCATGCATTTAAAAAGCGGGGAAATTGCTCTCCCCCAACCCTGCCCCATCATTGTTGGTTTTAGCCAAGATTGACGATTTAAGCTTTAATTGAGGATGATATTTATGCATGAACACGTGGACACAAATTGGTTGGTGATAATGAGATTACTGAATTCGTTTAGCTTAACTCGTTATCTGGTAGGGAAGCCCGTTTACGCAAAGCACATGGAAGCAGAGACAGAGGGAATAACTCTTGAAAAATTAAAATATTCTGCAAAGTTGCAAGGCAGTTGTAGAATCAGCTGACCTTCCTTGCCCTTGACTCCTTCCTGGTCTGTATCTGCCACTAAATGCAGATGAAGAGGACAGCAGAAGGTGCTCTGTGGTCAGCCCTTGCTGGACCCAGGGCCCAAGCATACCAAGTGCCGCTACCCAGGTACATGGCGGAGGCCTCAGCAGTCAGCTCCCTGGACTGCACCTTAGCAAAGCAATTCATTGTAATTTATTGACCAATTCCGCCGTACCTTTTTCAGAGAGATACCTGATATAATTTTTTAATTTTTCTTTATAAGATACTGCTTTCCAGAGTGCTCTGGAGGCTTGAGAGAGTCATAGAAAAATGATGGAACGGCCGGGTGCCATGGCTTATGCCTGTAATCCCAACACTTCTGGAGGCTGAGGCAGGAGGATCACTTGAGGCCAGGAGTTTGAGACCAGCCTGGGCAATATAGCAAGATCTCGTCTGTATTAAAAACAATAATAAAAACCATTATCTGGGCATGATAATGTGCACCTGTACTCCAGCTGCTCTGGAGGCTGAAGCAGGAGGATTGCCTGGGCCTGGATGGTACAGGCTGCAGTGAGCCTTGATCATTGCACTGCATTCCAGCAGGACGACAGACCGAGAACTTGTCTCTAAGAACAGGTATGGAGAGACCCATTTTGGCTCTGTAGATGTCAGGCTCTACCTAAATCTCTGCCTCTGTCTTCCCATCTCTGCGTCACTGACCAAAACACAAAAGAAGCCTCTCCTCTGATTTCAGAGCAGTCCTCCTTGGGGAGTAAGTACTTAAGAATTAGAGTTCCTTACTTAGGGGCTTTTAACGCTCTGTTCCTCTTTTGTTATCTATAAAATGGAGGGTTGAAATAGTAAGTAAAAACCCTAATGCTGCCAAAAATATAATAAAAGAAAACAGTGTATGAAGCAATAAATAATAAATAAATAAATAAAACAATTGAAATTTTGAAGAAAAGACAGTTCCTGCCTAACAGGGCTGCCATGAGGATTCAGTGAATCGTGTGTTTAAATTTCTCTGAATGGTGTCTGCCGCATAATTGGTGGTGAAAACATGTAAGCCCATGTTACTACTGCTGCTGTCAGCAGGACTGATGAAGACATAGACTTGAGGCTGACATGCTCCCTCATTCTTCTATCTATCTGTTCGGGAGTCCTCTTCTGAAACAGGTGCCTGGACTACCCTGAACGTGAGCTCCTCAGATACTGAGGTCCCCCTTTCCTGTCCACCAATGGTGTGCAATGTCCATGGTGACACCTGTGATTCTGTAAAAAGCTCTTATAAATCGTCAGGCTCCCAGGACAATGTGATATCCAAGAGCAGAAGATTCTCGAAGGTGGGTCCTTACCGACTTACTGGCAACCTCAGTGGCGTTTGCAGAGGTCAAATCACTAAATCCTAACGTAATTTTAGGATTGATTTTATTGAGGATTGGAATCCTTGTTAACAAGCACAGATATAGGTTGGGTACAGTGACCCATGGCTGTAATCCCAGTGCTTTGGGAGGCCTGGGTGGTGAGATCCCTTAAGGCCAGGAGTTTGAGACCAGCCTGGGCAACCTGGTTAGACCCTGTCTCTATAAAAAACTAAAAATTAAAAAATTAACTGGGGTCAGGTGTGGTGGTTCACGCCTATAATCCTGGCACTTTGGGAGGCTGAGACATGTAGATTGCCTGAGTTCAGGAATTGGAAACCACCTCGAACAACGTGGTAAAACTCCGTCTCTACTAAAATACAAAAAAAAAAAAAAAAAAAAAAATTATCCGGGCATAGTGGCGTGTGCCTGTAATCCCAGCTACTGGGGAGACTGAGGCGAGGGAATATCTTGAGCCCAGGAGGTGGAGGTTGCAGTGAGCCAAGATCGTGCCACTGCATTCCAGCCTGGGTGACAGAGTGAGACTCCATCTGAAGGAAAAATAATACTCATGCATATAGTAGCTGTCTACAAAGGCAGATCGAGGCAGGGGTGGGTGCATGTGGTTGTAAAGTAGTAAGCAGACAGGGCCAGTTGATTCCTGGAAACATCCACTTTTGTCGAAAAAAAAAAGTACTGAAAAATAAGGAAAATGGGTGCCTTAGACAGAGTGTATCTGCGTTTCACCAAAGCATTCGACAAGTTTACGCTGATGAATTTAGTGCGTGTGTGGTTCATATAGAAAAATATGAGCCAGATGCTACTACAATTAGGTAGAATTAGAACTGGGTGAATAATTATGCCCAGTGGAAGACTCCCAGGAACATGCCCCAGGGTTTTGCCCCCCATTTTACTGTGTTGAAAATGTTAGCAGTGCTTCCCCGAGGCCAGTGCGTGATGGAATTCAGATCCAAAAAGGTCTTGACAGGCTGGGACAATTAGGCCGAGTCCAACACGATGAGATTTAGCAGAAACTGTAACGTCCTGCACTTGCATCCGAATAGCCAGCTAACAAAGACAAGGGGAGAAAAGTGTGACGCGGGAGGGACCAGTTTCCAGCACAGCTGCAGGCGATGGGCGTGAGCTTGGGTGCGGACCGCAGAATGACCGGGCTGTCAGCAAGGCACGTTTTACTCGGAGGCTGCGCTGTCGAGAAAAGTGATTCTCCTCCTATCCTTGCCATTTCATTTCTCCCTCCCCTCCTTTTTTTTGAGATGGAGTTTCTCTCTTGTTGCCCAGGCTGGAGTGCAGTGGCACGGTCTTGGTTCACTGCAACCTCCACCTCCTGGGTTCAAGCGATTCTCCTGCCTCAGCCTCCTGAGTAGCTGGGATTACAGGCACCCGCCTCCACGCCCAGCTAACTTTTGTGTTTTTAGTAGAGACGGGGTTTCACCATGTTGGCCAGGCTGGTCTCGAAGTCCTGACCTTCACACAGATGAAGCATGGGGGTCAGTCCTGCTTTTCTCACTTTGAGATCCCACAGAGGACATTTGGAGGCAAGACCCAGGATCTCCATGGGACTCCAGAACACATTGAATAGTGAATCCAAGATGGGATTGGGAACGCTCGCTTTATATAGAATAGGTGAAGATGTGGTAGTTGTCTTTAAATAGTTTACATTGCCACTTGGTGTTTGAAAGGTTGTCATGCAAAAAAACAGATCTGTTTCTGGGGTGGCTCTCAAGACTATAACAGGGACCAGTGGGTGGGGGGCGGGGAAGCCAGTGCTTTGAAGGCAGAGTTTGATGCAAAGTAGAATTATGTGGCTACTAAAACTTCCAGCAGTGAGCAGATTGGGCTGCAGTATGAACAATAAAACAAATACAATGAGTTTTATTAGTAAAATAAATAGTTGAGGTTGCTGGCCATGATGCGTTGTTGATTTAAATGTAGCCCATGTTTCGTTAGATTTCAAATGTCTAGGTGACAAAAGTCATTAAAATACTAATAGCCTGATGTCTGCTTGTGCTCAAGTGTGCTGCAGCTACGTTTCTGCACAGAAGTGCTCCCAGAACCACATAATAAAGGAATTCAGATTTTTTTAAAAATATGAACCTGTGGTCAGCCTAAATGCCTGAGCAAGCACCGATACATCCATCAACATTATACAGACCGAGCATCCCTTACCAGAAATGCCTGGGACTGGAGTATTTTGGGTTTTTGGGGGGTGGATTTTGAAATATTTCTATTATACTTACTGGCTGTGCATCTCTAATCCAAAAATCTAAAATCTGAAATCTTGAAGGTGAGGAGTCTTGCATCATGGATCATGGAAGAGACGACCTTGAGTTAGAAGATTCTGTCAGGATTTAACAACCATCCCTGTCTATGTTAAAGTAATAGTTGTTGTAAGATATATGATTTTTACTGGGGTTATATCAGGATAGCTTGTGAGGATTTGCTGGCTGCGGAACTCTTCCCCACCTAACTGGATCAGTTACCCGGTCTAATAGAGCTGTTTACAACTGTCCATCTGGCTAGGAAGAGTACCTGCCAAAAGTGATTAGTTTTGCATTACCTTAATTGATTTTGAGTAATTTTCTCCTCAGAAAGTTCAATTGCACCTTGAGGGGTCATAGAATCTTCATAGAGAAAAACAAGTTTTTATTTTTTATTTAAGTTTTAAATTTTTATTTTTAGACAGAGTCTCACTGTGTTACCCAGGCTGGAGTGCAGTGGTGCAGTCTCGGCTCACTGCAGCCTCTGCCTCCCGGGTTCAAGTGATTCTCCTGTCTCAGCCTCTGGAGTAGCTGGGATTATAGGCACGCATCACCATGCCTGGTTAATTTTTGTATTTTTAGTGGAGATGGGGTCTCACCATGTTGGTCAGGCTGGTCTTGAACTCCTGATCTCGTGATCCGCCCGCCTCGGCCTCCCAAAGTGCTGGGATTACAGGCGTGAGCCACTGCGCCCGGCCAGAAAAACAAGTTTTTAAAATTGCTGTTACAAGAGGGCGTATGTCCAATTCATCCATAAAAACTATGCAGGCTGAGTAGCCCTTATCTGAAGTTCCTGGGACCAGAAGTGTTTTGGATTTTGGATTTTTTAGCGGCGCTGGGAGATTTGGGAGTATTTGGGTTGTACTTACTGCCTGAGCATCTACAGTCCCAAAATCCAAAATCGGAACCTCCCCGGTGAGCGTTTCCTTTCAGCGTCAGGTCGTCACTCAAGATGTTTCAGATTTTTTAGCATTTCTGATTCCAGATTTTAGGATTAGGGATACTCAACCTGTATAAAGTAATTCAAATACGTATTCAGGTATACTACCCGCGTTAGGCGTTTTCAGCTGCCAGGACATGAGATGATTTGGCTTTGTTGACCCTCGTGGCAAATCTGCAGACAGGGTGAGCTCTTGGCTGGTGAATGCAGCCGCTCAAGATGCCTCTAGCACGGCAGCTCTGCGGTTCCCTTGGCCTCTCCTTGTGGATACAGGACGGCTGCTACACGTTGCATCTTCACGGGACGATATGCAAAGCCAGGGCTGTCCCCTTTTAAGTGAGAGGAAAACTTTCCCTAGAGACTTGCAGCTCCTTCCTCAGCACGGCGTGCCATACCATTTTGTAAGATGAACGCATGGCTTTGCAGACGTTGAAACTGGCCACTTAGTGCAGTCTGAGAGTGATGGCCCTAAAAAACGTTTATTTTTAAAATTTGAACTTTGAATGAATATACAGTTGACATTTGGGGGTGTACAGTTCTGTGAATTTTAACACGTGTAGATTCATATACAGGTACCGACCGGTCAACACACTCAAGATACAGCCCAAGAACAGCTTGGTCACACCAGGAAAACCTTCTTATGTGACGTCTTTGTGTCTAAGTTCATGAGAGACACTGGGCTCAATTTTTTTCTTTGTTTTTCTTGTAATGTTTTGGTTTTGGTATTAGGACAATGTTAGCCTCCTCAAATAAACTGAGATGTGTTCCTTCCTCTTTTGTTTTCTGGAAGAGATTGCGTAGAATTGGCGTTATTTATCTGTAAAGAAAACGGTTCTTTAAATGTTTTGGTGGAATTTGCCAATGAAGCCGTCCGGGCCTTAAGATTTCTTTTTTGGGAAAGTTTTAAACTATGAATGCAATTTCTTTAATAAGACTTTTTAGGAAGTGTCTTTCTTCATCAGAGAGTTTTGTATCATCTGAAGAATGAGTCAGTTTTTTTTTTTTTGTCATTCTTGCTAATGGTTTAGATATATTAACCTACATTGAAAACCACAGCAGACAATGTTATAATTTTTGTTTTCAACCATAGAGCATTTTTAAAGAACAAAACAGTGTAAGAATAGTCTTATGTTTACCCCTATATTTGCCATTTCTTATGTTCCAAATTCCCTTCTGGTGTTTATTTATTTATTTATTTACTTACTTATTTTTGAGATAGAATCTCATTCTGTCACCCAGGCTGAAGTGCGGTGGCATGATCTTGGCTCACTTCAACCTCCACCTCCTGGGGTCAAGAGATTCTCCTGCCTCAGCCTCCTGAGTAGCTGGGATTCCAAGCATCTGCCACCATACCCGGCTAATTTTTGTATTTTTTTTTAGTAGAGACGAGGTTTTACCATGTTGGCCAGGCTGGTCTCAAACTCCCAAAGTGCTGGGATTACAGGCCTGAGCCACTGTGCCCGGCCCTGGTATCATTTAATTTCTTTCTGAAGAAGATCCTTTAAAATTTTTTTTAGAGCAGGTCTGCTGACAGTGAATTTCTTTACTTTCCTTCCTTGGAAAACGTCTGCATATTGACAGCATTCCCGAAGGTTGTTTCCACTGGATTCAGAATTCTCGGTGGATGGTTTTGCCTCCTCGCTCTTGAACAGTGTTGTTCTACTTTTGGTCTCAGTGTTTTATGAGGAGCAATCTACAGTCATTGGAATCATTGCCTCCTGTAGGTAATGTGTCATTTATTTCCGTCTGATGCAAGATGTTTGTCTTTTCTTCAGCGATTCGATTATGATATGTCTGAAGATGTATTCTTTTAGATTTAGCCCGTCTGGGGCTTTAGGGGCTTGGCGAATCTGTTGATTTATTTCTATTGACAAATTTAGAAAGTTTTTGGGTATTATTTCTTTGGATATTTTTTCTTCTCTACAGCCTTTTTCGTCTCCTTTCACGACTCTGATAGTAGGAACATTAATTGCAGAAGAAAAGGAGAAAGACTCACACTTTTTATTGCTCTTACCTTCAGACTCACTGGGTCCTCTGTCACCTCCATTTCTACACTGAGCCCAGCTATAGAGCTTCTTTGCTATTACTGGTTTTTTTTTTCAGTTCTGAAATTTTCATTGCAGTCTTGTCTATGTCATTTATTTCTTTGTCAAGACTTTCTATTTTCCCATTCCTCTCAAGAGAATTTGCAAATGAGAGGAGTGGAAAGACAGAAAAAGATGAAAACCCTCAACAAAGAAATAAATGGTATAAATAAGAACACAGTGTTAAAGGTTTCATTAACATCTTCTTCAGATAATTCCAGCAACTGTGTCACTAGCATCTCTTGCTCGTGTTTTCTTATACAGGTCAAATTTTCCTGTTTCTTCATACGCTGATTAATTTTGTATTATAGTCTGGACATTTTGAATATGATGAGACCCTGGGTCTTCTTTAAATCCTATGGAGAATGTGGATATTTTAGCAAATCGAGTTGGTTGAGTGGAGGCTGAAAATTCTGACCAGCTTTCTATGGAGTGTGGTCTGTTCAGTCTCCCAGGCTTTGCAAGGCTGTTCAGACCTGTTCTGCTCGTGCCTCACTTATTGGCCATTCTAGAAGCTGTGGAGTACTTTGTTCTGTTGAGTTAATTAGTGGTTGCTATAGAGGAGTTTGCCTTGCTATGGAGAAATACCTGAAATTGGGTAATTTATAGAGAAAACAGATTTATCTGGCTCACAGTTCCGCAGGCTGTACAAGAAGCATGGTGCCCACATCTGCTCGGCTTCTGGTGAGGCCTCAGGAAGCTTTCAGTCATGGCCGAACGGAAGAAGAGCTGGTGTGTCACAAAGCAAGAGAGGGAGCTAGAGAGAGCAGGGAGATCCCAGACTCTTCTAAACAACCAGATCTTGCATGAACTTACTCCCATGCGTTACACTGGCGAGGGCCCCAAGCCATTTATGAAGGATCTGTCACCATGGTCCAACATCTCCCACATGCCCCAGGCTCAACACTGGGGGTCACGTTTCAACATGAGATTTAAAGAGGACAAATATCCAGACCATCTCACATTTTTTTTGTACTTTAATTTCTAGGGTACGCGTGCAGATCTTGCAGGATTGTTGCATATGTACACACATGCCATGGTGGTTTGCTCTCTCCATCCCCCCATCACCTACAGCCAGCATTTCTCCCAGTGCTATCCCTCCCCAACCTCCTTGCCCCCCGCTGTCCCTCTCCTGGGGTCCCACCCCGCAACAGACCCCAGTGGGTGGTGCTCCCCTCCCTGTGCCCGTGTGTTCTCATTGTTCAACACCCGCCTGTGAGTGAGAACATGCGGTGTTTGGTTTTCTATTCTTTTGTCAGTTTGCTGAGAATGACGATCCTACATGTTTGCTAGTTTTCAGAGTCGAGGCCATGCTGTTTAGGGTTAGACAGGCATGAGCAACTTATGGGTGAGCCCAGGGTTTCATACACAAAATTACGGGTAGCTGCGCCAACCTCTTCACTCTCCAAGACCTCCTTGGTACTTGCCATTTCTTTAGGGCTCTATTTTTCATTCCTGTGTCCAGCAAGCTGAGGCTTTATTTGTCCCTCTCTTACGCATACTTTCCTTAGCTGTATTGGCTTTCTGATCCATGCTACAGGAGAAAGAGAGAAAGAAAGAAAGAAAGAGAGAGAGAGAGAGAGAAAGAAAGAAAGAGAAAGAAGGGAGGGAGGGAGGGAAGGAAAGAAGGAAAGGAGGGAGGGAAGGAAAGAAGGAAAGGAGGGAGGGAGGGAGGGAAGGAAGGAAGAAGGAAGGAAAGGAAAGGAAAGGAAAGGAAGGAGGAAAGAAAGAGAAAGAAAGCAAAGCATCAGGCATTTGTTCCTACTCGAGACAATGGTTCCACTGATGAGAAGAGGTTCTCTTCCTTCAGAGCTTGTAAGCACCTACAGGTTACCATGGGTTGAAGCATGAAGGAATGGTGAAATGAAGGGCATTAAGTATTTCCCTACTCTCTCTGAATGTTAGAGACCCTTTTTCTACCCCTCAAGCCAAAACTAGAGGCTTCCTGGAGCTCTTGCCATCCTCACCAATGCCCGCCGCCAGAGGTCTTCAGCACTGCATCTAGCTGGGGGTACTCGAGGAAAAAAGAGAGTAAATTCTTCGCTGGTTTGGTGGTACTTTAAATTCAGGGCTTCTTCTCCAAATCACTTGCTACTACCAGTTACTCCTCAGAATCCCCAAATAGCTGTTCCATGCGTTTCTCTGCACCTTCCACAGCTGCAGGCAGTGGAGGGAACAGGGTGGAGTGTTACTCATCTACCTATCATCAGAAACGCTTGGAAATTTTTCACAGCTTTTTTCAACCTAAGTGGTTAATCAAATGTTTTATCATAAATGAGGTCACTATCGCTAAGTTATGGAAAATTACAGGGGGACTGGGATTATAAAATACTGAGCAAATGTCACAAGGACTCACCAAAAATAGGGATATCAGCTGTCATGAGTCTTTTGCTGTGGGTACCCTGAGTTCACAATTGACATTCATTCTCAACCTTAATAGCTAAGCTCTGAAACCTATTATAGTTCAATTTCTTTTTGGAAATATTGTGCTTTTAACAAGATTTCAGAGCAAAGTAATTTCCAAGTAGTTTCCTTTAAATTTAGCCTGAAGTATTGACTTATTGGCTTTTTCTTTTGAGAAAGTTTTGCCAAGGCAAGAATGAGGGTTAGTAGTTCCTAAGTACTAGGGATTGTCAGGGTTTGGTACCTTCTGCCCATATTTTCTTGGCATGGGTTATTGAAGACAGCTTCGTTCCTAATACTGTCATTTGAGGATTCCTTTGATATACCATCCCTATGATACCATTGTTAAAGAAGACCAGGTAAGTGACAGGAGAAAGGAACCCCTCTGACCTACGTTTGATCTTGGAAAGAGATAAATGGAGAAAGATTTTGAAGACCAGAGTTTGAATGCCATTCCTAAGAGTGATGTGTTCATTTTCCTTGGTAAAGGCTTTTGAAAGTGGCCATTTAAAAGGAATATCATTCTGCACATCTCTTGTGAATCCCAGAAGTTTTCTTTTCTTTTCTTTCTTTCTTTTTTTTTTTTGAGGTGGAGTTTCACTCTTGTCTAGGCTGGGTGCAATGGCAAGATCTTGGCTCACTCAACCCCCACCGCCTGGGTTCAAGTGATTCTCCTGCCTCGGCTTCCCGAGTAGCTGGGATTACAAGTGCCAGCCACCAGACCTGGCTAATTTTTGTATTTTTAGTAGAGACCGGGTTTCACCATGTAGGCCTGGCTGGTTTCGATCTCCCGACTTGAAGTGATCTGCCCACCTGAGCCTCCCAAAGTACTGGAATTATAGGTGTGAGCCACTGCACCCGGCTGAGTCCCAGAGGTTTCCAACTGCTTAATCCACTTCTAAAGTTTTAGTTTAAAAATACAAATGAAATTGAATATTCACAATCCAGGAAGCATAGCATTTAGGTTTAAGTCCCAGTTTAAAACCTTGAATCCTCAATGAAATGGAAACATGTCACAATGATTACACTTCCTCCTGTTGACACCTGGGCTTTAAGGCCAGACAGAGTTCTTTATTTTCAACTTTTGTTCTCTCACTGCAGAATACTGTGGCTTCTTTTGCAAGTCTGTCCTTTTGCACTGCATTGCAGCTCAGCATGCCCAATGCCTACGATGTGTATGGGGCAAAGGCATATTTTTTATAGAGAGCTTGGTGAGGTTCTTCTCCACTATTTCAGTCCAGAGCTTGCCATCTTCCAAAGTCCTGCCCCCTTGGCCCTCTGCACAGGGTGTGGGCAGACCCTCTTGGGTGTGTCCAGCTTGTTGCAGCCTCCAGCAGCCACTAAGAAGTGTTGACTCCTACTCTTTACTCAAGCGAGTTGATTGCTGGAGGTGAAACAGTTGAACTTGCGATCATCCAGGGTCTCATCTGAATAAGACTGATAGCACATATAGGTATTAATGTGGTGTGATGATTTAATATGCAATAGTGGTAGGGCCCCAGAAAAGCAATTTTCTATACAATTCTAATTCTACGTGAAATGATCTGGATAGTGTTGTATAATATTCTGTATAATATGGGTTGGTGCCAAGTGACATCTTAACTTCTGCACGACTTGGAAAACTGTGCTGTGTCTTTCATAGAGGAAATCGTCGGCATTCAGTGGCAGTCTTAGCTTGACAAAACTATTACGCCTCAAGAACGCTTTCATGTAGACGCTTGAAGGCACGAGAAACAGAAGTAACTTCCTGTTCTATTACAAACATATTTCATGCCAATACAGAAACGATAAAACCACACCGAAATAGGGGATCAATGGAGAAATCTGTGGCTTTCTGTAAGATGTCATACGACCAATTTTATTATGAAGAGTATTTTTTTCCCAGTAAGTCTTTTGCACTCATTATCGTAAAGAGTTTTAATGACATGGGTAATGTTGACAATACAATATCAAGTAAAAAGGGCTGGAAAACATAATTGCAATTATTTTGTTTATTTGCTTAGAAGAAAATGAGGAGAAAATACACATACGTTATTTCTGGGTGATGGGTTGATTTTTCGTCTCCTATTTATATTCCTTATTCTTTTCCATTTTTCACTGTTACAAATCATGTTATGATAAACAGCATGACACAGAGATCTTTGTCCAAATTTCTGATCACTTCCTTGGGACAGATTCCAGAAAATGAATTACTAAATCAAAAGAAAAGAACATTAAAAAGGAAATTTTTATCTAAATGCCAAATTAGTATCCAGAAAGTCCATGCCTCTATCTGTCACCTCAGCATCAGTGAGAAGACTCGGCAAACTGTCCTCTCAGACTTGCCACTTAAAAATAAAAGCTGGCCAGGCTCCATGGCTCAAGCTTGCAACACCAGCATTTTGGGAGGCCAAAATGGGAGGATTACTTCAGGCCAGGGATTCGAGACCAGTCAGGGCAAAATAGTGAGACCTCATCTCTACAAACATTTTTTTTTTTTAAACAGCTGGGCTTGGTGGCATGTGCTTGTAATCCCACCTACTGGGGAGGCTGAGGCAGGATGGGTGCTTGAGACCTGGAGTCTGAGGCTGCAGTGATCTGTGATCAGGCCATTGTACTCAGGCCTAAGCGACAGAGTGACACCTCATCTTTAAAACAAAACAACAGCACCGAAAAGGAAATAACACTGCATACTGGGGCTATGGGAAACGCCAGCTCACCGTTGCTTTCATGTGCATTTATTTTCATATTATTGAAGTTGAACGTTTTTTACTTGTTTAATATTTGTGTTTTGTGAACTATCTGTTCATCTCTTTTAGTATTCATCTTTTAATGGATTTCTTTGTATTTGAAGAATGATGTTCCTTTGCCATATTCATTGCATAGAGTTTTCCTAGATTGTTGCTAAATATTTAATTTTAGCCTCTGATGTTTTTAACAGGTAGAGTATGTTAGCAAGTCTGTGAATCCTTATTTTTTGGTTATCCCTTTATTGATTTTAGGCTTAGATAGGGTTTCTTCATTTCACCTATATATTTCTTTAATTTTTTTCCTCTATGCTCTAGAGTAAAACGCCAAGTGAGGAATAAAATCAAATTTTCCTACAAATTCTTAACCTGTCTTCTCAGTACTATTTGTCAACTAAGCCTCCTTTTTTCCATTCGATTATTTCTGTTTATTATCTTTACTTACTAGGGCTTATTTCTGAATCATCCTGTTTTGTTTATCTCCTTTTCAGCCTTCATCAGTACTTTTTTTTTTATTGTAGTTTTATAATAGATTTTATTGCTAGATATAGCATTACTGTCCTTAATTACTTTCAGAGGTTTTCTTTCCTGTTCATTCTTCCAAATGACCAATTCACTGGGACATTTTCAAAAAAATTCCATAGGGATTTTTCCTGAAATTGCATTAAACATATCCATTAATTTAGGAAGAATAAAAATTGTTAGAATAGTCCTTCTACCAGGAAGCATGGTATTCTTTTATGTTTTCTTTAAATGTTTTAAAAGCATCTCACTAAAGTTGTATAGGTTTCTTCATATGGGTCCTAAAAATGCTCATCATCACTGGTCATTAGAGAAATGCAAATCAGAACTACATTGAGATACCACCTCACGCCAGTTAGAATGGCGATCATTAAAAAATCTGGAGACAACAGATGCTGGAGAGGATGTGGAGAAACAGGAACACTCTTACACTGTTGGTGGGAGTGTAAACTAGTTCAACCATTGCAGAAGACAGTGTGGCGATTCCTCAAGGACCTAGAAATAGAAATTCCATTTGACCCAGCAATCCCATTACTGGGTATATATCCAAAGGATTATAAATCGTTCTACTATAAGAACACATGCACACGAATGTTCACTGCAGCACAGTTTACAATAGCAAAGACCTGGAACCAACCCAAATGTCCATCGATGACAGACTAGACAGAGAAAATGTGGCACAGATTCACCATGGAATACTATGCAGCCATCAAAAACAATGAGTTCGTGTCCTTTGTAGGGATGAACCTGGAAACCATCATTCTCAGCAAACTGACACAAGAACAGAAAATCAAACACCGCATGTCGGTGGGTGTTGAACAATGAGAGCACATGGACACGGGGAGGGGAGCATCACACACTGGGGGCTGTTGGGGGGAACTAAGGGAGGGACAGCGCGGGGTGGGGAGTTGGGGAGAGAGAGCATGGGGAGAAATGCCAGATACAGGTGATGAGGAGGAAGGCAGCAAACCACATTGCCATGTATGTACCTATGCAACAATCCTGCATGTTCTTCACATACCCCAAAACCTACAATGCAGTAAAATATATATTAAAAAAAATAGAGACAGAGTCTTGCTCTGTTGCCCAGGCTGGAGTGCAGTGATGTGATCCTAGCTCACTGTAGCCTCAGCTCCTGAGCTCAAGTGAGTAGTCTCTACTACTCAGGAGGCTGAGTAGCTGGGACTAAGGGTGTGTGCCACCAAGACTGCCTAGTTTTTTATTTTTTGTGGAAATGAGGCCTTGCTATGTTTCCTAGGCTGGTTCCAAACTCCTAGCCTCAAGCAATCCTCCGGCCTCGGCCCCCCAAAGCATTAGCATTATAGATGTGAGCCTGAGGAATTTATGACATTGGTTCTAAATATCATAAACTAGTAATTTTTTCGCATGAGTTTTAAAATACATTTGCTTTCGGTCATATAAAGTACAGTACTTTATTATTTTTATTTCTTCTGTGTTTGTTGCTACGTAGTTTTTCTCAGTTGTGATTTTATTTGAATCTTTCTGGATTAGATTTGTTAATTATTCATATGTTTTCTAGTTTTCTCGAAGAACCCTCTTTTTTTGGAATGGTGATTACCTTATCTATTTGCGTATTTCCCGCCATTCCCCTAATTCTATTGTTACCCCTATTACCGTATTTATGTTTAACTTTTCTAAGTTTTGATTTCCTGGTTATTTATCTCTTTCTTTGCATCGGGGTCACTTTTTCTATTATTTGTTTAATCAGCCTCTGTTAATCTTTACCAACTTGGTTCAAATAATGGACCCTGGAGTTAGACTGCCTGCATTCAGAACCCCAACCTCACCCTGCCCCACCAGCCCCATGTCCTAAATCAGTAAGTGGAAATCAGAAATAATAATATCTACCTCATTAGTGTGTGGATTAAATGAGTTAATTTGTGTACTGTCGTGCCTGGCAGATAGAACAGGCTCCGTAGATGTCAGCTATCATGAACAGCCTTTCTCCTCCGTCTGCTCTTTCGTTCTTTCTTCGGAATTCCTGTTGTCATCAGGTGAGACCTCAGCAATCTTAGTCTCCAGGTCTCTCCAGCTTTTACCTCCTAGTCTCTAGCTCTGCATTTTTTGTTTTGTTTTGTTCGATTTTTATTTTAGATTTGGGAGCACATGTGCAGGTGTGTTATAATAGGTGAACTTGCATCACAGGTGTTTGTTGTACAGATAATTTTGTCACCCATGTATTAAGCCTAGTACTCAATAGTTATTTGGGGTACTTTCCCTGCTTCACCTCCAAGCCCTAGTGTGTGTTGTTCCCCTCTTTGTGTCCATGTGCTCTTATCATTAACTCCCACTTACAAGTAAGAACATGCAATATTTGGTTTTCTGTTCCTGCATGGATTTGCTAAGGGTAATAGCTTCCAGCTTCGTTCATGTTCCTGCAGTAGACATGATCTCATTCTTTATAATGGCTCTGTAGTATTCCACTATATATATATATATGTACATACATGCAGCCAACAAGCATCTAAAAAAAGCTCAGTATCACTGACCATTAGAAAAAGGTAAATCAAAACCACAACGAGATAGCATCTATACCAGTCAGAATGGCTATTATGAAAAAGTAAAAAACAGCTACACTGCTGGTGGGAATGCTGCCATGGAAAACACTGCGGAGATTCCTTAAAGAACTGAAAGTAGAACTACCATTTGATCCAGCCATCCCGCTACTGGGTATCTACCCAGAGGAAAGTAAGTCATTATTTGAAAAAGATGCTTGCATACGCATGTTTATTTGCAATAGCAAAATCATGGAACCAACCCAAATACCCATCAGTCAATAAATGGATAAACAAACCATAGTATATATATAATGGAATACTACACAACCATAAAAAGGAACGAATTAACAGCATTTGCAGTGACCTGGATGAGATTAGAGATTATTATTCTAAGTGATGTAACTCAGAAATGGAAAAGCAAACATCGTATGTTCTCACTGATATGTGGGAGCTAAGCTATGAGGACACAAAGGCGTAAGAATGACACAATGGACTTTGGGGACCTGGGGGAAGAGTGGGAGGGAGGAGAGGGTTAAAAGACAATAAATACGGTGCAGTGTACATTGCTCGGGTGATGGGGGCACCAGGGTATCACAGATCACCGCTAAAGAGCTTAACGCATGTAACCAAATACCACCTGTACCCCAATAACTGATGGCAATATAAAATTGCATGTAACCAAATACCACCTGTACCCCAATAACTGATGGCAAAATAAAATTTAAAAAATACATAAACTTTGATAAAGGTTGCAAAAGAAAGCTAACATTGCTGCATAGATCTAAAAAAAACAACAAATGCTGGCAAGGTTGAGGAGTAAAGGGAAGATTCATATGCTGTTGGTGGGAGTGGAAATTAGTTCAGCGCTTGTGGAAACAGTGTGGTGATTCCTCAGAGAGCTAAAAACAGAACTGCCGTGCAACCCAGCACTCCATCACGGGGGAAATACTCTGAGTTTTTATTCTGCGCAGTAGTTCCAGGCCACTGTCTCAGTTCCTAACACCCACCAGCCGGTAATTTCAGAGTGTCTATGAATCTGCACATTTGAAAACCATGCTCTTTAGTTCCTGGGAGTCCTTGGTCTACTCTAATTCCACCCTTTGGGAGCACATTTTTTTTTTCAGTCTGTGTCACCCAGGCTGGAGTGCAGTGACACCATCTTGGCTCACTGCAACCTCCACCTCCCGGGTTCAAGCGATTCTCCCACTTCAGCCTCCTGAGTAGCTGGGATTTCAGGCACCTGCCATCCTATCTGGCTAATTTTTGTGTTTTTATAGAAATGGGGTTTTGCCATGTTGGCCAGGTTGGTTTTGAATTCCTGACCTCGGGTCATCCACCCGCCTCAGCCTCCCAAGTGCTGGGATTACAGGCGGGCAATCACGTGTTCCTTTTTTCTTCTTCTCCCCGCCCCCTCACCCAAGTTCTTTTTTTTTTTTTTTTTCTTTTTTCTTTTTTCCCCCCAGTTTTATTCTTCTTGCTCAGGCTGAAGTGCAGTAGCGTGACCTTGGCTCACTGCAGACTCTGCCTCCCAGGTTCAAGCGACTCTCCTGCCTCAGCCTCCAGAGTAGCTAGAATTACAGGTGCCTGCCACCACGCCTGGCTAATTTTTGTATTTTTAGTAGAGATGGGGTTTCGCCGTGTTGGCCGGGCTGCTTTCGAACTCCTAACCTTAAGTGATCCTCCTGCCTTGGCTTCCCAAAGTGCTGGGATTATAAGCGTGAGCCACCACTCTCGGCCCCCTCTAGGTTCTTACCTGGGTCTTCTTTTCGTTGTAGTTTGTGGGAACCAAGTGCTTGGAAGGCTCATTGGGTCACCCTGTCTCTGGTCATTGCATCCCCTGAAGTGAGTTGTCATTTCTCTGCCTGGCTGTGGGTTTCCATCCTCCTTCTCTGCCAAGTGAAGGCAAAGGCACATCAACTGGTTGGGGAAAGCCTGGTAGTTTTCATGTTACGTCTGACCAGAAACAAGGGCGCCTCCTTCCTGAGGTGAAGGAGGAAGCCTCTCTCTCTTTGGGGGACATTCCACCCAGGAGCAGGGAGACACAGGCTATAGGGCAGATTTTCTTTGGTAACCAATGAGGTCAAGACCATCGTCCCAATCCCAATCCCCGCAGAACCTGCTGGAGTCAACAGGTGTGGCCCTTTCTCAGGGGGCTTTCTGGGGAAGGTTAGACCCTCCGTATCTTCTCTCTCCCTTCCCTCCAGGTGCCTTGGCCGGGGTCCACTCCAGGGGCGACTTGCTGCGAGACTGGGAGGGAGAGCAAGGTGGGAGTTCTTGCCGTTGTATCCTCACATTTGCTCCATTTTCTAAATGGTTGTTGTTGCCACACAAGAAAACAACTGATTTTTAAAATGTTTGTCCAGGCCCCAGCCACTGTTAGTAAATTCCCAGAATTACAATGGAATCATTTCTTTTGTTCTAGATGGACAGTCATACTGTCCCCTGAATAGCGATCATCTTGTCTCCTGAATTCCTTCAGTCATCTTTCTCGCTGTATCTCAAGTCATAATAGTGGCCAGAACACGGAGAACAACACTGAATACAAATGATCGCGAGTGTCCCTGGGACATTGCTTCTTTTAATGGCAATTCCTCCGGTGTAGGAGAATATGTTTCTGCCTTGAAATAGATCACTCTTCCCTTGTGGAGAAAGGATTACTCTTGTCCTCGTTCTACAAACTCCTGAAGGAATCACATTTTCCCCAGCACCGTCTGCAGCTTCCATAGAGATTGTGTCTGTTGATTTGATTTAATAAATAGATTGATTTTTCTAGTATTAAATTGTATTCAAGTCCTGGAAGGATCGGTACTTGGCCGTGGTCAGCTATGTTTTGAGCATATTTTAAATTAGATTTTCCAGTTGCAGCTTTAGGAATTTTGCATGTGAGATGTGTTGGTTGGTTTTTTTGCGTGTGTACTTTTGTATGAGAGTTACATTCACTTTTCCACTTTTTCTTCAACAACAGGAAAAAACTCAGATACAGTTTTTCCTAATTTGAGAAGCTTTTCAGGTATTTTTAAAAAATAGTTTATCAGTTTTATAAATCTGATTTCATTGTTTTTCTACATGTTCTTAAATCAATACTAATGAATGAATCTCTTTTTCAATAAAATCACTAGTTTCACAAAATATTTAAAATAGATTAGCTTTTGGTTATACAAAGTACAGTATTTTGTAATTTTTATCGCTTCTGTATTTGTGGCTGTGTAGCTTTTCTCAGTTATAATTATACTTTCATCTTTCTGGATTAGATTTGTCAATCATTAGTTTTCTCAAATAATTCTCTTTTTTTTAATACAAGGCATACATCTATTTGTAAATTTCTCAGTTAACTAATTCTACCATCACCCTAATTATATAATTATCCCTATTACTTTTACATCTAACTTTTCCAGATTTCAAAAAAATTTTTCTTTTCTTCTTTTCAAATAATAAAATATTTATTTATTTATTTACTTATTTATCGAGATGCAGTCTCACTCTGGTGCCCAGGCTGGAGTGCAGTGTTGCAATCTCGGCTCACTGCAACCTCCACCTCCTGGGTTCCTGTGATTCTCCTGCCTCAGCCTCCCAAGTAGCTGGGATGACACCGTGCTTGGCTAATTTTTGTATTTTTTTAGTAGAAACGAAGTTGCACCATGTCGACCCCACTGGTCTCGAACTCCTGATCTCAAATGATCCTCCTGCCTTGGCCTTTCAAAGTGCTGCCACCAAACCTGGCCCAGAATAATGAAATTATTTTATTTATTTTTTTTTTTTGAGACGGAGTTTCGCTCTTGTTGCCCAGGCTGGAGTGCAATGGCGCGGTCTCGGCTCACCGCAACCTCCGCCTCCTGGGTTCAAGCAATTCTCCTGCCTCAGCCTCCCGAGTAGCTGGGACTACAGGCACGTGCCACCATGCCCAGCTAATTTTTGTATTTTTAGTAGAAACGGGGTTTCACCACGTTGACCAGGATGGTCTCGATCTCTTGACCTCGTGATCCACCCGCCTCGGCCTCCCAAAGTGCTGGGATTACAGGCGTGAGCCACCGCGCCCGGCCATAATGAAATTATTTTAATGCTACTAATTACCTCTGAGAACAACTTTCATTAATCTCTACGTGTTTGAGTTATGTAATATTCTCACTGTCATTTACTTTAAAATGTATCATCTTGCATTTGTATTCTTCATTGATCAGGACAGTGTTTTCAATTTCAGAGTGATCTAGGACTCTGCTTGACTATTTACGATAATATTAAATCCTCGTTTCTTTGGGTTTGAGTCCCTACTGAGATCTGCATATTTCAGCTTTGAAAGGTTGATTTTCTTGTGATCCAGCATATAATCTTATTTTTATAAACGTTTCATGAATGTTTTAAGAGGTATAGTCTTTTTTTCCTACAACATTCTGTATATTACCTCTTATTTTTCCTCTGTATGGCTAATCATCTAATAATTGCAATTGTATTGCTGAAATTCTCATCTTGAAAGACAACGTGGCTTAATGGAAAGAAAAGAATGTTTTAGAGTGAAGGTAAATCAGGGTTCAAATCTGAATTTTATTACAATTAGTGGCATAATCTTATGCAGGTCACCTAATATCTGAACCTCCCTTATGCCTTAGTAAAACAAGGACATCAATTAATACCTACCTTTAGCCAGGCGAGGGGGCTCACACCTGCAATCCCAGCACTTTGGGAAACCGAGGGAGGCAGATCATTTGAGGTCAGGAGTTCGAGATCAGCCTAACCAACATGGTGAAACCCCATTTCTACTGAAAATATATAAAACATATATATATATATATATATATATAGCTGGGAGTGGTGGCGTGAGCCTCTAGTCCCAGCTACTCGGGAGGCTGAGGCAGGAGAATCACTTGAACCTGGAAGGAGGAGATTGCAGTGAACTGAGATTGTAACACTTCACTCCAGCCTGGGTGACAGAGTGAGACTCCATCTAAAAAGAAAATAAAGGCTGAGCACGGGGGCTTACGCCTGTAATCCCAGCACTTTAGGAGGCAGAAGCGGGTGGATCACTTGAGCTCAAGAGTTCAAGTCCCATCTGGCCAACATGGTGAAACCCAGTCTCTAATAAAATACAAAAATTAGTTGGGTGTGGTGGTGGGCACCTATACTCCCGGCTACTTGGGAGGCTGAGGCAGGAGAACCGCTTGAACTTAGGAGGCGGAGGTTGCAGTGAGCCAAGATCATGCCACTGGACTGCAGCCTGGGTGACAGAGCGAGACTCTATCTCAAGAAAATAAAAAGGAAGCAGCAATATGAATGGATGCGGGCGCTGCTGTCTGTGCCCACACTGCGATAGGTGTGTGTGGGTATGTCTTAATTGGCTCACATCCTGGAGACCACTGTCCAAGACAATGAAAGTTGGGAAGCAAGGGAAGGGGAGATGGAGGGACAGGACACTGGACCTTTAAATCCCCTGAAAGCAACTTCAACCAGAGGAAGCGGGGCTTGCAACAGGGGGCCAGGTACACCAGCAATGGCTACCAGCCTCTTTGTCTGCACCTCTGTAATCAGAAGCATTGATCAGTCATCAGAACACAGATCCCTAATAGTTGGAGGACAGGATGCTTTAATTTAACCGAGTTCCCGCAAACTATGTGCAAGCTACTACTGGAATGCACACACAGCTTCCTGAAACACTCTAGCCTGGGTGACACCTTTAAGATAAGGTGACAGCCTTATCTTAAAATAAATAAATAAAAAGTTTTGAGATGAAATTATTATCTGAAGGTTAAAAAATACCCTGCAACCTTTGGAGTGGATAAAAGACAAGGTCTGATGCAATTGAGAGGCCTGTTTCTGTCTTGCCTGGATAATTTATCTTCCATGTGAATCCCCGAGGGAGATGTGTGTTTAGGAGGACTTGGAATGGGAAATTAAGCCCCCTTTATATCTGCCTTGCTCATCCCCCACCTCCCCCTGCAGAAAGGAAGACAGGGGTAAGATGACTTGGCTTACTCTGAGGAGGCCGGCTGTGGATGAACCTAACATGTAGATGAGAAGCGTGACCTGAAATGGGCTTAGGCTCTGAGCACAAACTTTTAGCACATCCTAAGAACCAACCCAATCTGATTTGCTCCTGCTCTTCTTTGGAGGAAAGGAGAGGGGATAATAGCAGCACTAGGAAGTGCCATCAGCCCACCCCAACTTTCATATTCACCCCGGATATGGTTTGGCTGTGTCCCCACCCAAACCTCATCTTGAATTCCCACGTGTTGTGGGAGGGACGCAGTGGGAGGTAACTGAATCATGGGGCAGGTCTTTCCCGCGCTGTTCTTGTTCTAGTGAATAAGTCTCTTGAGATCTGATGGCTTTAAAAAGAGGTGTTCTGCTGCACAAGCTCTCTCTCCTTGCCTTCCGCCATGATTGTGAGGCCTCCCCAGACGTGGAAGTGTGAGTTCAATTAAACCTCTTTCTTTTGTAAATTGCCCAGGCTCAGGTATGTCATTATCAGCAGCATGAAAACAAACTAATACAACCCCTTTACCTCTTTTTTATTTAAGAGACAGGGTCTTATTCTGTTGTCCAGGCTGGAGAGCAGTGGCACAATCATAGCTCACTGCAGCCTCAAACTCCTGGGCTCAACCAATCCTTCTGCCTTGACCTCCAGAGTGGCTGGGACCAAAGCGTAGTGCCATCGCACCTGGCTAAGTTTTTAAATTTTTTGTAAAGATGGGGTCTGGCTATGTTGTCCAGGCTGGTTTCAAACTCCTGGCCTCAAGTGATTCTCCTGCCTCAGCCTCTCACAGTATTGGGATTATAGGCATTAGCCGCCATGCCCAGCTTGACTTTCTTCCTTTGCTATGGTTAACTGATATTTTCCATTCTAATGTAAAGTGTGCATAAAAGCCTTTTTTTCCCTATTTTTATTGTTCTGCATTATGTAACGTGTAAAAACTTTGTGCTTGTTGTTCAGCTCCCCTGGGAAATGGGCTTCCTGGGGGTGCTGGATTGCTGGAGGCAATGAACCTCACTGGGTTGTCTAGACCTTTATTTTCCTTTTACCAGCTGTATGAGGATAAGGTAGTTCAGGAACGAGGAGAGCCTGCAGAATGTAAAATTCCATGAGCAGAAGCAGAGAGTGACGAGACTGTGCTAGTAGTTCTTTCCGAATAACAGCAGCACCCTCGTACTGCACAGAGTGAAACATCCCAGATCTGGAAGGACCCTACCTTGTGTCTCCAGCAGCTGCAAGAGCTATATTAGGGCCTGTGAACCACGAGAAGCCATGCGTCTATTCCTGCTCTAGGTCGAAATGTTTGTTTCTATAAATTTTTGTGGCCTTGGCTCGATGACTCAGGAACTGAGAAGCAGAGTGGGGGTGTGGGCAGAAGTGTTGGCCTGGCAAGGTATCCTTAGGATGGCCCACTTGCAAGGTTGGCCCTTAGCTGGTTTCTGGGAAATTGGATTTTTGGAGGGGTCCCACCATTCCTAAAACTTCTAAGAGTGGTTCATCATGGCTAAATTGTTTGTTCAAACAATATGGTTTATGCTAAGCACCTGTTTTCCTTTTGGGAGTCTTATTTATTCATTTTTAAGAGGTAGGGTCTCACTCTGTTGCCCAGGCTGGAGTGCAGTGGCACAATCAGAGTTCACTGCAGCCTCAACCTCCTGGCCTCAAGCAGTCCTACAGCCTCAGCCTCCCGAAGTGCTGGGATTATACATGTGATCCACTGCCCCTGCCCCTGTTGAGAGTCCTGAATTTTAGTACAGGCCAGGCAGAGAGTGCCTGCATGACCAGCCCCCAGTGGAAACCTTGGACATTCATTCACTAATGAACTTTCCTTGTGAGCCGCATTTCACATCTCTTGCCACTACTCATTGTTAGGGGAGTGAAGGACGCCCTGCTGATCCCACTGGGAGAGGATTGTGAAATCTTGAGCCTGGTTTCCTCTAGATTTTGCCCCACACTCTGGTTCCTTTTGATGACTGCATGTTGTATTCTTTCTCCATAATAAATTATAGCTATGCATACAACTCTATGCTCAGTCTTGGGAGGATTCTACCCAGCTCCTATTGAAGATGGTGTTGCTCTGGTTGAAACACCTCTGACCCTAGCACTCTGGGAGGCCCAGGGGGGAGGGTGGCTTGAGGTCAGGAGTTCGAAGTTACAGTGAGCTGTGATTACACCACTTGCCCGGGTGACGGAGCAAGGCCCTATTTCAAAAAACAACAAAAAAAAGATTATTAGGTTGGTGCAAAAGTAGTTGCAGTTTTTGCCATGCTGATGGAATGAGAGGCATCAGGAATCTGCCTCCTCACCTAGACAGGGAGTACACTGGCAGGATCTGTCTGACATAAGTGGAGTCCATGGAAGGCCTGAAACTTCCAGAAGAAGGCTTGGTGGTGGGGGTAAAGGCAACTCCCCATTCCCCACCTACAACAGTGTACTTGTGTTTCAGGAAGCTGTGTGTGTATTCCAGTAGTAGCTTGCACATAGTTTGCGGGAACTCAGTTAAATTAAAGTATCCTGTCCTCCAACTATTAGGGATCTGTGTTCTGATGACTGATCAATGCTTCTGATTACAGAGGTGCAGACAAAGAGGCTGGTAGCCATTGCTTGTGTACCTGGCCCCCTGTTGCAAGCTCCGCTCCCTCTGGTTGAAGTTGCTTTCAGGGGATTTAAAGGTCCAGTGTCCTGTCCCTCCATCTCCCCTCCCCTTGCTTCCCCACTTTCATTTTCCCCCTTTGGGGAGACAGATGTTAAAGAGTAGGACATTCAAAAGCAATTGCATACACAAGGAACACTAAAAAGTGACTACACATGCCCAGGGAAAGGTACAGGCACAGAAAAGGCCTGAGAAGACATTCAGTTTAGTCAGATGGATCATTGGCATAGAGACAAGACACTCAGGCTTGGGTGGTAAAGGCAGTTCCCCGTTCCCCACCCACAGCCCTGTACCAGTGCTTCAGGAAGCTGTGTGGGCATTCCAGGAGTAGCTTGCACACCGTTTGCGGGAACTCGGTTAAATGAAAACATCCTGTCCTCCAGATATCAGGGATCTGTGTTCTGATCACTGATCAGTGCAGTGTTTCCTTCCTCTGAACCCTTGATGAGTTCATCTGGCTGGATACAAACAACTGAATTCATTATTTAGTCTTTACATTTTATTTATTTTTTTGAACAGGTAATAAATGATATGGTTCACATATCAAAAATTATCAAAAGATATTTAAGAGTAGGCTGGGTGGCTCACATCTGTAGTCCTAGCTCCCAGCACTTCGGAAGGCTGAGGTGGGAGGATGGCTTGAGGCCAGAAGTTTGAGGTTATAGTGAGCTGTGATCATACCACTGCACTCCAGCCTGGGTGGCAACAAAAACTAAACAAAGACTAAAACAATGTAAGTGAATCAGAACAAATTTAAAAATGACAAAAACAATAGCA
>PVKV010007502.1:39981-95863 GCA_004027835.1 Alouatta palliata
AAAAAAAAAAAAAAAAAAAAAAAAAAAAAAAAAAACACAAAGCGTAAAAGAAACAAGAATGGCCCATTCTGAAAAACACCTGATAGCAGATCTAATAGACAAAGACTAAAGAAAGACACTGAGAAAGTCAAGAAAATAATTTTGAAGCAAATTGAAATATCAGTAAAAAGATAGAAAACCTAAAATGAAACATAAGAGAAATTCTAAAGCCAAAAAGTATAGTAATGGAAATGAAAAATTCACTAGAGGGGTTCAAACAGGCAGAAGGAAGAATCAGTAAACTTGAAGATAGGACAAAGAAAATTACCAAGACTGAGGAAATGAAAGAAAAAAGATTGAAGGAACAGGAACAAAACCTAAAGGATATGTGGGATGCCATCAAGTGGACCGATTGACCTATTGTGGGAGTCCCAGAGGAGGAGAAGATAGAGGAGGGGACAGGGAGTATTTGAAGAAAAAATGGTTGAAAACTTCCTAAATTTGATGAAAAACATTAATATAAACATTCAAGGAGATTAATAATCTCCAGGTAAGATGAACGCAGAGAGACCCATAATAAGACATATTATCATCAAACTTTTAAAAGACAAAGAATCTTGACAGCAGTAAGAAAGACATCTCATCACATATGAGAATGTCAGTAAGATTGTCAGCACGTTTCTCACCAGAAACTTTGGATGCCAGAAGGCAGTAGGCTGATATTTTCAAAATGATAAAAGAAAAAAATCTCTGCCAATCAATCAAGAATCCAACATTCACCAAAATTTGTCCTTCAAAAGTGAGGGAGAGATGAAGACATTCTTCGATAAACAAAAGCTGAGGGAGTTTGTTATGGCTACACTTGCCCTGCAATAGATACTAAGGGGAGTCCTTCAGGGTGAAATTTAAGGACACTAGACAGTAACTTGAAGCTGCACAAAGAAATAAAGGTCACAATAAAGGTGCAGTTATATGGGCAATTGTGAAATCTAGTATTATTGTAACATTGATTTTTAACGCTACGTTTTGTTTTCTACATAATTTAAGACATTAATGTATTTTCAAAAATTACTAGTTATGGTTTTGGCCATGTAATGTATAAAGAAGGAATTTTGTGACATCAACAAGTGAAAGGAGTGGGAATGGAAATGTAAAGTAGTATTTTTGTATGTTATTGCAGTTAAGCTGGTGTAAATCCAAACGAGAGTGTATAACTTGAGTATATTAAATGTAATCCCCATGGCAACTAAAAAGAAAATAGGTATAAAATATACAAAAAAAAAAAGGAAATGAGAAAGGAATTTAAATATTTCACTACAAAAAGATCAACTACACACAAAAGAAGACAGCAATGCAGGAAATGAGGGACCGAAACTTTAAGGTGTATGCGAAACAGATAGGAAAATGACAGAAGTCAGTTCCTTCTCATGAGGCAGTCTAAAAAAGGAAGGATATTCTTGCATGTGCCACAACGTGGATGAACCTTGAGGACTTTATGCAGCATGAAATAAGGCAGACACAAAAAAGACATGATTCTACTTGCGTGAGATAGAGAAAGTAGAAAGGTGGTCGTCAGGGGCCAGAGGCTAGACAGAATGAGGAGCTACTGTTTCATGGATAGGGGTTTCAGTTTTGCAAGAAGAAAAGAATTCAGAAGATGGATGGTGGTGGTGGTTACACAACATTATGAATGCATTTAATACTATACCTGTATACCTAAAAATGATTGTGATGGTTCATTTCATATTATGTATATTTTACCAAAAGAAAAAAAAGTGGTTGTCATGAGAACATGTTCTACCACTCCTGTGCCCCACCTGCCAGACACGCTGATGAATAAATTGCTATTATTAGTTTTTTGGGAGTGAGTGCATGTCTGGATATTTTTATATAAATATTTATGCCAAGAAATCAGATTCTGTATTCTCCTTGACCTCCCTGTTTTTTAAACCAGATCGTAGCATACTAAAATACAGTTGTACACCTTGCTTCTTCAACTTGAGAAGCCATCTTGAAGATCTTAGAGATCCTCCCGTGGATCCATAGATCCTGGAGACTTTTTTTTTCTCTTTTGAGACAGAATTTCGCTCTGTCGCCCAAGCTGAAGTACAGTGGCACGGTCTCAGCTCACCGCGACCTCCAGGTTCAAGTAATTCTTGTGCCTCAGGCTCCTGAGTAGCTGGAATTACAGGCATGCACCACCATGCATGGCTAATTTTTGTGTTTTTAGTAGAGATGGGGTTTGCCATCTTGGCCAGGCTGGTCTTGAACTCCTAGCCTCAAGTGATCTGCCTGATTGGACTCTCGAAGTGCTGGGATTACAGGCGTGAGCCACGGTGCCCCGGCGCGTCTTGGAGACTTTTAAATCCACACTTTTTTAGCTGTTAGGCACTCCCTGACACCATCCTGCCTGCACCTCAAAGGCAGCATTTCCCCAGTATGTCCTCCTGACTTCTAATTAGCTTCATGGTCTCTTCAATGTCACAAACCAGACACCTCTGCATCACTCTTACCTCCTACCCTTCCCGCCTTTCCAGTCAGTTGCTGTGCCTCCTCATTTCCATCTGAAATGCCCTTTTCTTGTATCCAGTCTTCCCCAGTCTCCATCTTCTAACCTGGCTGCCTTTCTATTGCCTTACCTAAGACCCCTTCCCCAGCCAGCTCTGCCTCATCCAGTCCGGCCTTCATACTGTCCCCAGACTGATCTCTGGTCAGCAAAGTCTGATACTCATACCCAAGCCTGGGCAGTTCTACTGACTGCATGGAGGATGAGCCTCCCAGCCTGCCTTGACCTGGGCCTGGCTTGTCCTGCTCTTTTTCTAGGGGATCCTCAATCCAGCATGAAGGGTGGTCAGTCATGTTCCCAGGCACCCTGCCTCCTTCCTAGCATCCTCACCGTCGCTGAGGCCGCGCAACGCATCTCACCTCCCTTGCAGATCATTAGAATCCTTCCCTCCTTGAAAGGCTCACTGCAAAACCATGGAGAATGACCTCCCTGAACCCTGCGTTCCCGACATTGTCCTGCCTTAGCACAATGCTTTTAGGTCAATTATGGTACTCACTTGATTCTGCCTTGGGTAATGGACTGCAAGCCCCTGAAGCCAAGCTGTGCCTTATGCTTTGGGGATTTAGTCAACTGATTTGAATGGAGTCTCAGATAGACACTTTTTCTTGTCTCCTTGTTACCCTTTGACGCCCACCTATTTTTCCTGTATGTTTCTCTCCTCCCTTTTATTTTGCAGTGATTTTTTAAGGATTATTTTACCTCCTTGTGAAAATTTCAGCTGGCTGGTCTTAATGAATGTTATGCAGTCCTGGCACTCCTGCAGCTTCTTGCCCTAGTTCAAGTTCATTACTTTGACTCACATAACAGTGGGAAACCACCAGACGCAGTCCTTAGCAGGTTCGCTTTCTCTGCTTCTTGCTAAGTGGATCATGATGTTTGGAAGCTGGAGAAGGGAAAATGAGGCCTGGTCAGAGTGAATTACATTCTTTCTTTCTGCAGCTACTTGCTCATTCAAGATTCCTAACAGAATTTAATCAAAGCTTTTGCATTTAGAACCTCCTGCATTCCCTGTAAGCCTGCAGATCTGGGAAGAGGGTCACCTTTGTCTTTTGGGGGCATGGGAGTCTGTAATGGCAGTTTCATGGGACCCTGCAAGGTCTGAACAGGTTTTGTTCATCAGACCAGTTCTTTTCTGGTGGAAGAGATTTCAGACGTGTGCAGGGTTCTGTGTGAAAGGCGTGGACCCCTCCCTGGAAATGGAGCACCCATGGAGAATTACTACAATCCTGACAAAGAGACGATTTGAAGAACATCTGTTTAGACAATTGCCATTTGCATTAAAGCTTCTGAAAGCCATCTCTCCCAGTTTCCCACCGAATTCCTGCCTAAATTCCCAGATAGGAAAACACACTATAACTCTCAAGCTTTGAAAAGAACTTGGGATCCTGTGATCCTATGCCAGGATGAAGAACTGGGATTTCTGCTGTCAAAGGAAGGCAGTACAAGATGGGGTTAATATCAGGGTTCTGGCCAGGCATGGTGGCTCATGTCTGTAATCCCAGCACTTTGGGAGGCTGAGGGGGCAGAAGGTCAGGAGTTTGAGACCAGTCTAACCAACGTGGCGAAACCCTGTCTCTACTAAAAATACAAAAATTAGCTGGGCATGGTGGCAGGTGCCTTTAATCCCAGCTACTCAGGAGGATGAGGCAGGAGAATCCATTGAACCCGGGAGGTGGAGGTTGCAGTGAGCTAAGATCGCGCCATTGTACTCCAGCCTGGGTGACAGAGAAAGACTCCATCTAAAAAAAAAAAAAAAAAAAAAAAGAACTACCCAGATGTTGTGACACGCAACTGTGGTCCTAGCTACTCAGGAGGCTGAGGCAGGAGAATCAATCGAACCCAGGAGTTCAAGGCTGCAGTGAGCTATGATTGCACCACCACAGCCCTGGGTGACACAGTGAGATCCTGTCTTGAGAAAAACAAAACATGAAACAATTATGGTTCTGAGCTGAGCCCCTACTCTGCCTGATGGTAGCCGCATGGCCTTGATAGAGCTATTTTTAACCTCTTCTTGCCTATGTTTTCTCATTGGCAAAATGTGGAAGGGGAGAACCTATTTACAGTGGTGGCATGGAATTAAACAAGGTAATACATATGAAGCCCTGAGCTCAGTGCCTGGCATGTAGCGTGCTAAATAAGTATTTCCTATTACTTATTACCACTCTCTGAAATGATTAAGAATGGTCTCTGGTGGCTGGCCTGAGATGCAAGAGCTAGACCACGCAGAGCCACTGAGATTTCAGTTGGACTCTATATACCTGGAAGCCATAGCATTCCCATGGTAAGAAAAGCTGGGATCAGGGGACAGTAATCCAGACAGACCATGTAAGTGAATGACCTTCCAAAAGGCCATAAAAAGCACAGGCAGACTGCTGGGGCTGAGATCTTGGCTCTGCTCCCTGCATAAGTGTCTGCAAGCGACTGGTCCTCTTTGAGCGTCAGTTTTCCCATCTGTCAAATGGACTGCAGGAAGACTTAAATGAATTAGTATATGTCCCAGCACTTTGGGAGGCTGTGGCAGGTAGATTGCTTGAGGCTGGGAGTTAGAGACCAGCCTGGGCAACACAGCAAGACCTCGTCTCTGAAAAAATTTTAAAAGATTGGCTGAGTGTGGTGGCATGCTCCTATAGTTCCAGATACTCCAGAAGCTGAGGTGGAAGGATCGCTTGAGCTCAGGAGTTTGAGGCTGCAGTGAGCTATGATGGCGCCACTGCACTCCAGCCTGGGTAACAGAGCAAGAGCCTGGCTCTAAGAAAAAAAAAAATTCATATGTGGACATTTTTAAAAACTGTGTCCACCACACTATGTATACCCAATAAGTGTTAGGTATTATCATGGTCATCAGGTTTGCTGGACCTGGCTTCAGCCTGGAAGCTGGGGAATGCTTTTTAGGGGCTTGGTGTAAAAACTACCTCAGAGATTCTGTTTGTCTCCATTCCCCTAAGATTGAGGGTGTGGGGGCGTAGGGACCAGACTTTTCTAGGTACAATGCTGATAACTTTTGGGGATATTTCCAGCCCTCTTCGTTTATTAAAATAAGATCTGCTAAAGTGGTCATTTCCATAGTCTAAATCTGAATAAAACCTTTATGTTACCAGTAGGGTTGGTATAGAGTTATAGATTAGAAAGAAGAGTCTTCCTTTACTGAAGGTCTGCAGAAAATGTGCTGTGTCCTTACGTACTTAGGAACCAGAGCTGAGAAATACCTGGAGAGAGCCAGAGATGTGGGGGACCTAACCTGACTATTCCTCCAACCCTGAGCCTGAAGAAATTCCCTTTTGCTCAATGACAATGAAAAAGAGAGTATACGTGAAAAGACGACTACTTTCCCGATACTTTCATGCTCAAGACCAAATATACCAAAGCGTGGGGTTTTCTCCCTCACCAAACAATTCCCCAGTTATCTGCAAACACTGGACTGGATGTCCTACAATTAAGTTGAATTCTGTTACTCTCTACCTGGAGTTAGCATTAGGTCCCACAGGTCAAGGGCTCTGTTCCACAGGATTGCTCCCACTTAGGACACCATTTCAAAGTCCACGTGGCCACCTGTGCTTCTGACCACAAATCAGAGGTTCCTTCCTTGGGTTCATTAATTTGCTAGAGCAGTTCACAGAACTCTGGAAAGCACTTTACTAATTATTACTGATTTATTAGAGAAGAACACAACTCAGGGAAAGCCAGAGAGGCATCAGGTAATGGGAGTGGTCCCTGCAGCTTCCATGCCCTCTCTGGAAGCACCACCCTCCCAGCATCTCCATGTGTTCACCAACCTGAAAACTCTGTGAAGCTCATACATTAGGGACTTTTATGGAGGTTTCATGATGTAGGTGTGATTGATTGTTGACCCAATCTTCAGCTCTTCTTTGCTCTGCATTAGGGACTTTTATGGAGGTTTCATGATGTAGGCGTGATTGATTATTGACCCAATCTTCAGCTCTTCTTTGCTCTCTGGAGATTGGGGAGATGGGGCTGAAATGCCCAAGGTTCTAATCATGGTTTGGTGTTTCTGGTGATCATCTCCCACGAGAAGCCCCCCAGAAAGTGCTTCATTAGAACAAAAGACTTTCCTGTCCCCCAGGAAATTCCAAAGGATTTAGGAGTTCTGGCCAGGAAATGAGGCCAAAGACCAAATATTAGAACAAAAAATGCTCCTGTGCCCCTATCACTTAGGGAATTATAAGTGTTTTATGAGCATGTGCCAGGAAACAGAGGCGAAGATTATATATATATGTTTGAGATGGAGTCTTGCTCTGTCACCCAGGCTGGAGGCCAGTGGCATGATCTCAGCTCACTGCAGCCTCCACCTCCTGGACTCAAGTGACTCTCCTGTCTCAGCCTCCCGACTAGCTGGGATTACAGGTGTGCACCACCACACCCAGCTAATTTTTGTATTTTTAGTAGATGCGGGGTTTCACCATGCTGACCAGGCTGGTCTCAAACTCCTCAAGTGACCCACCCATCTCGGCCTCCCAAAGTGATTGGGATTAACAGGCATGAGCCACCATGCCTGGCCTATATGTATTTCTTATAAATCATGGTATCACAGGGGAAAAACATATCTCGACCAATCTGGGTTTCCAAGTGTCCTCTCCTAAATGACTAGAAGCAAATACTTCCATGATCTGGACCTCTTCTGCCAAGTCACGTGTCCTCGACGGCATAGTTGTCCCTGCCCATAGGATCCCGAGTGCCCTTCCCCATCGCTTCTTCTCTGGCCAACAATTTGGAATAGCAAATGAGCTGCTCCCTTTGCCAGGGCCAAGATGTGTTTCAGAAGCATCGTTTCTGCTTGTCAGCTTTTGGTCTGTAGTTCCCAGCCAAGAGCACCATCTGTGAGCACTGCCTGGCGCTGCGATGACTTGGCCCAGAGCTCCGTGTGGACCTGGGAAATGCACCAGTTCCATACTGCTGCGCTCCCTGCACGCCCAGCTGAGGTTTCAGAGAGGTGGGTGGTCTCACTCCTCCTTCTGCCTTGAAGGTGCATTGTTCAAAGACGGCCTCCTTCTCCTGGTGCTGGCAAGCATGGGTTTTTGCCACATCCTGTAAACTGTGAGGTTCCCAAGTAAGATAGAATGGTGCCCATTATATCATGGCCAGGAGCTCAATGGCCCAGCCCAGTGGACGTATCTTAGTTAAGGTCTCATGTGGTTTTTTTCCTTGTTTATTTTTATTTTTGTTGTTATTGTTTTGACACAGGGTCTTACTCTGTCAGCCAGGCTGGAGTGCAGTAGTGCCATCCTGGCTCACTGCAACCTCTGCCTCCCAGGCTCAAGCTATTCTCCTGCCTCTGCCTACCACGTAGCTGGGGCTACAGGTGCCCGCCACAAACTCAGCTAATTTTTGTATTTTAGTGGAGATGGGATTTCGCCGTGTTGCCCAAGCTGCTCTCGAACTCATGGCCTTAAGAGATTCGCCCTCCTTGGCCTCCCAAAGTGCTGCGATTACAGGCGTGAGCCACCACACCTGGCCCTCATGACATCTTTGCAAAAATAGATCCATGTCCTACAGCTTCTGAGCCTCTATGAACAGTTAGACCTCACCAGGGGTGGCGGCGAGTGGTATGATGCCCACTGCTAATAGACCAACATTCCAGAGGGAGTACCTAGGAAAAAGAACCATAGTACTTGGGATGTTTGCCAGTCCAGTGGTTCTCAATCTTCTTTTTTTTAAGTGAGTACCCCGAAGAGCCTTTGAAGACATGCATTTTTGTGGTTGTCCTTCCCACTTGAAATTTTGCACAGATGCACTGTATATTATGTACTGTAGCCTACAAGAGCCACAGGTAATACCTAACAATGGCTAACATTATTTTGTTCTCTAATGTGGGAAGTAGAAAAGTTCCTTTTTAAAGTTTCCTTTCTTGTTAACTTTGTTAAGCCCTATCCTATGCAGCTGTGAGACATGCCATGCTTACAGGCACGTAGTACATTCTATGTCCTTGTACTTTAACCAAGATGTCCGTGCTGGACGTGCTCACAGGAATGTCCCAGCTCTCCATTGCTTTTACCTGTTTAGAAAAGTTTTAAGTTATTAGCCAACTGAGTTTTACTTTAGATTGTGAGGTCTGGCTCCAGCCAATGGAGATCATTCACAGCAGTAAGGACAACCCCAAATGCTTAAGGGAGGAATTTGTGTGTTTTCCTTTGTTCATCGTGTTCTTGTGGCAAGATGGCTAGTGTGGGCACCCTTCCTGCAGTCCAGGAAGTAAAAATTGTGTTGCTGAAAGATCCTTTGTCTCAGTGCTAATTTTTCTTTGCCACACCGAGCTATTTCAACTCTAAGAATCCATTCTCACCCCATTGTGGGTGATACTGTCTCTCTTGAGAATGCATAGTTTAGTCTGAGCCTATTTAGCCATCCAGCCCCACCTATGACCAGTGGAGGTGATTTGGGGTGAGCTGAGTTCCTGCACATAGGTAACAAACATGTCTCTCTGAGACTTGGAGCCACATGGAGTTAGCTTTCAGAGGTGTCAAATTCTAGGTAGACTGGACCATTCTCCTTCCCCTCTAGCTTTCTGCTTTCACTTTCACAAATACTGGTCGAACATCTATCTCTAGGCAAGTTTCTTGTTCCATATTTAAGATAATATTGTTTTGTTTTGTTTTTCTTTAAAAATGAAGTTATTAAGGTCAGGTGCAGTGGTTCTTACCTGACCTTATGGAGGCCGAGGAGGGAGGATCACTGGAATCCAGGAGTTCAAGACCAGCCTGGGCGACATAGCAAGACCCCATCTCTATTTTTTTAAGTGAGCTGTTAGATCCAAAGGAACCAGCACTTTGCAGGGTCTCGATTGGTACTTCTAGTCTATATTTGTGACAGGTATACCAGGAATGCCTTATAGAGCCTCTGTCTCTGTATTCTGGCAGCATGGACAGCAGCGTGATTTTCACAAGTCTTTGTTAACTTTGAAGGCAAGATGATAATTCATTTGTCGCTTGAATTAGCTTTCTTATGATTACCAGAAAGAGTGAAGTTTTAGATTTATCATGTTGAATGATGAGATAAATCTGTTTCCTCTCCAGAGGCCACTCACCGCCCCTCGTCCTTTGGTGGTTAAATCCTCCGTTTCCCATTGACTTGCCACACCTCCCTAATCCTTCAGGAAGTTTTACCTCTGCTGGGATCTGTTCCTGGACAAGCTGTTCTGAATTATTGGCATCTCGATGCTAACATCTGCTTGGTGTTGTGAAATAGGTTGTGAATGAATATTCTTTGAAGGTGAATGCACTCTGGGAGTAGATTGATTTATGTGTGGGCATTTGGGCAAACTCTTGTGTGCAGACACCTGGCTGTCTGCACTGGCTGGAGCCAAGATAGGGATGTGGTGAACTCATGATGGAGTTGCCCTT
Organism: Alouatta palliata; assembly: GCA_004027835.1. NCBI lineage: Eukaryota > Metazoa > Chordata > Mammalia > Primates > Atelidae > Alouatta > Alouatta palliata. The sequence continues at coordinate 49,882 of PVKV010007502.1, forward strand.
TTGAACAGCTCTACGGGTGCACTGGTGACTCACAGAGGACCAAACGATGGCTTGAAGGTTCACTGTTGTCTGCTGAGTTGGCTCAAGTCCACCTCCTGGCTACTATCAGCTCTCGCATGAAAGATCCAACAGATGCCGAACTGAACAAAGAGACATCATTCATTCGTTGTGAAAGTACATACTGAATGCCTGCTTTGGTGTTCAATATACAAAGATGTTTCAGACTAAGTCCTTCACCTTGCAGAACTCACAGTCTTTCGCTTGTGAGATAGGCATGCAAATCAATGACTGGGATATGAGGTTTTGTTTTATTTTATTTTTTGAGACGGAGTCTTGCTCTTGTTGCCCAGGCTGGAGTGCAGTGGTGTGATCTCGGCTCACTGCAACCTCTGCCTCCCGGTTCAAGTGATTCTCCTACCTTAACCTCTCAGGTAGCTGGGATTACAAGTATGCGCCACCACACCCAGCTAATTTTGTATTTTTAGTAGAGACAGAGTTTCACTTTGTTGGCCAGGCTGGTCTTGAACTCCTGACCTCAGGTGATTCACCCACCTCGACCTCCCAAAGTGCTGGGATTACAGGCGTGAGCCACCGCACCTGGCCGGGATACACAGTTTTAAATTCTACAGTAGGTACACATGAAGTTAGTAGGAGAGATAGAAAAAAAGTTTGACCAGTTCTGTCTAATGAGATGAGGAACAAAACAAAAAGAGAACATCAGCTCCATCTTAGAGAAAGAGAGAGTCCCCAGATAGACAAGGGAGGGAAGGCAGCCCGGACAGAGGGACCAGCATACACATGCATACAGAGGTGTGAGGAAGCGTGCAATATATGCAAAGGTTGGGGACAAATGGGTACAAAAGGGACAGGCTTATAAAAAACGATGAGTTCGTGTCCTTTGTAGGGACGTGGATGAACCTGGAAACCATCATTCTCAGCAAACTGACACAAGAACAGAAAATCAAACACTGCATGTTCTCACTCATAGGCGGGTGTTGAACAATGAGATCACAGGGACACAGGGAGGGGAGCATCACACACTGGGGTCTGTGGAGGGGATCTAGGGGAGGGACAGCGGGGGGTGGGGAGTTGGGGAGGGATAACATGGGGAGAAATGCCAGGTATAGGTGATGGGGAGGAAGGCAGCAAATCACACTGCCATGTGTGTACCTATGCAACAATCTTGCATGTTCTTCACATGTACCCGAAAACCTAAAACGCAATAAAATATATAAATAAAATTATTCAGTAAAAAAGAAAACAAAAGAGCTAGTGAGGCTTGAACGCTGTGCTGAGGTGGTATCCCTATTTTCAACCAAAGGTACTGTTCAGGCCAGGGGCAGTGGCTCATGCTTGTAATCCCAGCACTTTGGGAGGCCAAAGCGGGCAGATCACTTGAGGTCAGGAGTTTGAGGCCAGCCTGGGCAACATGGTGAAACCCCATCTCTACTAAAAATACAAAAATTAGGCAGGCATGGTGGCAGGTGCCTGTAATCCCATCTACTCAGGAGGCTGAGGCAGGAGAATCGCTTAAACCTGGGAGGTGGAGGTTGCAGTGAGCCGAGATTGCGCCACTGCACTCTAGCCTGGGCGACAGAGCAAGACTCCATCTCAAAAAATAAAAATTAAAGATGCAGTTCAAATGTATAAAGCGTGATCAGATTTGGGTTGGGGGAATTAAACTCAGAACTGCATAGAAGAGATTGTGAAGGTGGGAGTGGAAAAGCCATGCTACTCGTAACAGAATCGTAGCTAGGAACATTAATTCTTGGAAGGATTTTCTCACCTTCGTCACTGAAAAGAGAACTAGCCATTGGAGTGATGAGGAAGATAGAGCAGCCACAGATACTTAGGAGGTGAAATCCAGAAGGCTTGATAACTAAACGTATATGTGGGTGACCAGGATGGCAGAAGAGATGGGGTAAAGCTGCCCCTTCTATCATGTACAACTGGGCAATTTGGAGTAAAAGGAAAAGTAAGGGTCAGGTATAGCCACGTTAAGTGGGAAGTGGTGGTTGGGCATTTCACTAGCAACCCTGTGAAATATTTAGGATTATGTGGTGCTGTTTGTACTCATATTGCCAGTTTCTTGTGGGACTTTCAGTCATTGAAGAACATTGAACAGTTTTAAGTAATGTTACCAGCTCTTCTTCATTGACTGAAGTCATGCCAGGAAGGAAAGCGTAGAGGTGTGTATTGCATCAGGTACAGTAGCTCAGGCTCAGCTTCTTTGCAACTCATATTTACGTCTTCTCCTCCCAGGGGATGGCCAGGTGGATTTTGATGAATTCATGACCATTCTTGGCCCCAAACTGGTGTCTTCAGAAGGTCGCGATGGTTTTCTTGGAAACACGATAGACAGCATATTCTGGCAGGTGAGTAAGAATTTTTTTTTTCAGACTAAGTTTGACAGTAAACGTGTCTGAGACTAAGTTTTGTCTCTGAATTCTTGAGCTTCTGTTTGGCACGTGAAAATCTCTTCTGGGCTGAGCGACATATGTTCTTGAACAAAGAATCGGAACTATTGCTTATTTAGGGTTTGGAGGAGTGAAATATCTCCCCATGTTTTTCTCATAGCAATTTGTTTTTGTGTTTGGGAAAAATGAAATTATTCTGCTGCTCGTTCACAAATGTCTTTTTCCTGGGGACACATCAAAGGGGCGCATTGGTATTATCTGAGCCAATTTTGTCTTTGCCGCCAGTTCTGGGATGTCTTTGCTGAGAGAATGGCATGGTTGCCGGTCCATTTGGATCCCGTCAATATCCTTGCACTTAATCGGAGAGTGATTTTGTCTAAGAACGTGTATTCAGTGCTTCTCAATTAGCTCCTATTTTTATCTTGTAAAATCTCTTAGGAAATTCCAAACATCTAACATCCTAATTACTAAAGTATAATGAAAGCATTTTTCTCTTAGTTCTCCACTCTTAAAATGTGACAATTATTTTCTGATTATGAAATTTAGGGAGTGGCTTATCAATCATTGTTTTTAAAAATTTGAATCAAACAAGTTGTCTGTCCAATTAAATTAAATTAAATTACTGATTAGACACGTAAAACACCATTCAAACACAGCATGGTTTTTAAAAAATTTCTTGATACTGTTTTTCCCCTTCACTGAGAGAGTTCTCTAACTTAGATAAGGGCTGCAGTTGCCGTGTCTGTCTAGTTTTATTCAGGTACCCATCTTGCATAGAACCAACAAGTATTTAGTAAGAACTTATGTGTGCTATAATCTTTCAGTCTTTGCGGGTTTTACCGAAAGCATTTAAGACTCAGACCTAGCTATTTAAGAATTTGGCTAATGAAGCTGAATTTGGTGGCTTCTGCCTGTAATTCCAGCACTTTGGGAGACCGAGGCGGGAGGATCATTTGAGGCCAAGAGTTGAAGACCAGCCTGGACAACATAGCGAGATCCCACCTCTACAAACAATTTTGAAAATTAGCCGAACATGGTGGTACATACCTGTAGTCCCAGCCACTCTTGAGGCTGAGGCAGGAAGATCGCTTGAGCCCAGGAGTTCAAAGCTGCAGTGAGCTATGATCACACCACTGCACTCCAGCCTGGGCAACAGAGTGAGACCCTGTCTCAAACAAACAAACAAATAATAAATTGGCTAGGGAAACGCAATTAAGAGAGGGAAGGCAAACAAGTGATTCATCAGTGTGATGGTCGCTAGGCTGTAACTCCTTGAAGCCCCGGATGTCAGTGCAGTAGCTCACTCTGTGCACGCTGTTCACAGGAAGCCCTCAATCAATAGACAAATGGAAGGGCGAGAAAGGAGGAAAATACAGTCTCGAAGGGTCAGAAAAGAATTTAGGGAACCTGACACTTGCTCTAAACCTTGAGATGTGGGTAGAATTAACTGCAAAGGAAGGAAAGAGGGCATTCCAGGCCTGCCGTGATAGATGGGAGTTTGAAAAGGGGTGGGCATGGAGACGCCATTGACCATGGCTAGATACCCTTTGAAGGCAAGACCTCAGGACCCACCGGCAGAGTGGATTTAGGGCCTGAAGAGAGAGAAGAGGTGAGGCTGACTCCAAAGTTCCCGACTTGCTGTCATCGGCAGGGGTCAGATCATGGAGCAACAGAGAAGTCTTGTGGGGTTGCATCCTAAACTGGAGATGCTGAGTGGAGAGTCAGGGTCTAGCAGCTGAGCGAAGGGAGAAGGTCTGTGCACAGCTGAAATCAGCTGGGGCTGGAACACCAGACTGAGATTCATGACAGCAGCTTCATCCACTCTTAAGCCGAGACCTCCTGTCTTCCAGCTTCATAACGGTAGAGCATCTCCACTGCAGGGAGATATTTCTCTTAATATATGGAGTGCCTCTAGCTTAATTCAGACAAGCTGTAATGCTCACAAAGTCTCCATGTTTTTTGTCTTACTCAAGATTTTCTTCCACACCCAGGGTGAAAAGATAGGTTGGAGAAAGGAGAGGAAAAGGGAAAATTCCATCTTGAAATCTTTAAGCCAATCCTGGAAGGCACAGACTTAGCGGCTGTGCTTTTCCCCTCCTGCTGGTGCTCACCCAGCTCGGGATTTTACAACGAGAAAGCGAGAACAAAAGCATCCATCAATTCTCAGTAACCAGCCTCTCCTTCTTCCCCCTGCAACTGCCTACCCCTTCAGAGACAGCGTGAAAAAATGGTACTTAAAATTTCCACAGCATTGGCTTGTTTCTGGAAAATAGTTCAGGTTCCCAGCGCTTGAGTGGTTTTTCAGGTGTAGAAGAAAGCTGAGTGTGTGTGCACATGCATATGTGCGTGCATGTGCATGTGTGTGTGTGTGTACATATATGTATACGTGTATGTCCTTCCTCATAGTGATTGAAGATAATGGACAAAAAAGAAGCAGAAACGTTGCTTTCCCAGCATAGTGAGACCCTGTCTCTAAAAGCAAATTAAAAAATTAGCTGGGCATGTAAACAGAGAGCAGAGATTCTAGGGTGGAACTCTGGAAACTACAGGTTCCTCTGAAGGCTAGGATGCCAGATAGGGTTGTACATAGGACTGATTCAAAGTCTTTACAAGGAGCCCCAATTCCTCTCCTCCAGCCAGATCACTGCCCCTCCCCAACCTGGCAGAAAGTAAGAGATTTACTTCTGGAGGGGATGAACCAGAGTTCGGTACTTGCATATGACAGATACACCTAAGTGCTAGGGTAAGGCATGGTACCAAAAAAAAAAAAAAAAAAGCAGATAACCAACCAAGATCACCAGTTAAGGAAAACCTCTAACATGTAGTACAAAAAGGCCAAAATGAAGAAAAAAAGAACTCGGAGGAAACAGTGACAATACAAGGAGTCTGTTACCCAAGCTGATGTGGAAAAATAGTCTCGTATTCCCCAGTGAGCTCACCAGAAACAGATCTAACACAATCCATTCTCCTTCTGTCAGTTCATACTTCTGCCCTTTCTGTGTAAGGCTTTTATGACCACAGATTATAGCAGTTCAACTACAGAAACACTTTCTTATCCCAAAAAATTCAATGTGAGTATCATTGCTTCAAGCCTATAAACCTCCAGGCTTGACCAAGGGTCACTTCACCCTACTTTGCCAATCAGGATGTCACATACCAACCGCACACAAGTCACAATAGTGAAATCGGTTCCTTTACAGGAGGACCAAACCCAAATTAGATCAAAAATATAATAAAAGTTAAAAAGAAATTTTTTCTATTAAAAACAAAAGATGACAACACATAGTCCGTTTCTCAAGCATGTACAGAGAGTACACGGTATCGTTTTCTTTGGAGTGACCTTTCTGTCCTTCCAACTGAGACATTATCATTTTTTGTAGTTTTTCATAACAGCATGATGTTCCACTGAGTAACAGAATATTCTCCATTTTTAAAACCAAAATATCAAATATTCATATGTGAAGTTTCCAACACAAACTATTCTTCTAGTAGTTAATACAAATATTTAAGAGTCCCTAAGAAAGATTTTTTAAAAAATACAAATTACAGAAATAAGCTAAAAATGTATCTCTGCTGTTAAACATTAAAAAAAATGCCATAAGAAATGACTGAAAAAAAAAAAAAGAAAGAAAAATTAGCTGGGCATGGTGGCGTGCACCTGTAATCCCAGCTACTCTGGAGCTGAGGCAGGAGGATCGCTTGAGGCCAGGGGTTTTAGGCTGCAGTGAGCTGTGATTGTGCCACTGCACTCCAGCTTGGGTGACAGAGTAAGACCCTGTTTCAAGACATAAAAAAATAAGAAAGGTAGCTTTTCATCTCTGGGTATCCAAGCAGAAGATACTGATCTTAGGAGGTACTGATATTCTTGAAGGAAGACCATCCTACTTTAGAGACACTAGCAAGACTTCCCATCAGTGAAAAAGTCAGTTTCCCATGGCAACAGACAGGAGACTACCTCTGGAAGGGTATATATCCATGATCTATGGCTGCACAATACATCACACCAAAATCTAGGGACAGAAAACAACAGTAAATATTTTCTATCTCATGTAATTTCTGTGGGTCGGGAATTTGAAAGCTGGCTAAGCTGGGTGGTTCTAGCTCAGGGTCTCTAATACAGTTGCAGCCAAGATGTCGGCTGGAGCTGTGACCAGCCTTGGGCTTGATTGGACTGGAAGATGTGCTTCCTGGTGGCTCAGTCACCTGGCTGGCAAGGTGATGCTGGTGGTTGCCAGGAGCCCTCAGGTCCCTACTGCACGGACCTCGCCACAGTGCTTCTTGAGTGTCCTCCTGACATGGCAGCCAGCTTCCCTCAAAGCCAGTGATCCAGGACAGTGCTAGGCAAGAGCTGTGATGTCTTTTATGCCTTAGCAATGGAAGTTGAATGCCATCATTTCTGCAGTATCCTCTTGGTTACACAGGTCATCCCTATTCAGTGTGGGAGAGAACAACCTCCCGGTGAATGCCAGGAGGGAGGAACCACTGTGCGTCACTTTGGAGGCTAGCTACCACAGAAGGGTAAAGACTCTGTCATTGGACTTCAGCTTCTGATCTGACATTGCTGCTCCAAGCCTTCCATTTTCCCCAGGCTTACGTTTCTTCCTACCTGAGAGGAAACCCATGACCAAGGCTATTCTCTGTATCACTGAGAAGCAATCCTCCCAAGCACTAGGTGCCTCTTCCTAATAAAATCATTTTTTCCAGGCTAGACAGGGTGGCTTATGCCTGTAATCCCAGCACTTTGGGGGAGCTGAGGTGGGCAGATAACTTAAAGCCAGTAGTTTGAAACCAGCCTGACCAACATGTTGAAATCTTGCTCTACTGAAAAAAAAAAAAAATGAGCTGGATGCCATGGCAGGTGCCTGTAGTCCCAGCTACTCAGGAGGCTGAGTCACGAGATCATCTGAACCTGGGAGGTTGAGGGTGCAGTGAGCCAAGATTGAGCCACTGCACTCCACCTTGGGTGACAGAGCAAAACTCTGGCTAAATAAATAAATATCTTTTTTTTCCAGTGCTCTCCTGACTGGCGTTCTGCCTGTACTGCCAACGGTATAATAAAATCAAATGGGATTCTGCAAAAGCAACTATTTATTGGTTGGCACTGGTCCCAAAAGTTACAAGCCCCTGGCTCTTTACAGGAAATTGGCTCTGAGTGAAGGGGGAATACAGTTGGCTACAAATGCACCTTCCTTCCCAGGGAGGATGGTCTGAGAGTCATGCCCCAGAGTCTCCAGTCCCCGCAGGGTATGCTCAGCCCTCTGGGTGTGAGACTCTTGGCAGCTGGTTCAGAACTGCTTTTCTGCACATAACTTATGAAGCTGTGATTGTGTTCTTCGTCTTCATTCATCAAGCTTCTGTGTGTTTGCCATTACTGCAGTGATATATTTGCAGAGGAAATGTGAAATTGGGTTTGGAGTGAGCCTTAGGATGTGGTATGTGGAGAGAGGAGGGAAAGAAGGGACTGAGTGGGGCTGAGACGCAGGACTCAGGGAGCCATTCTGCCAGCTGGTCTTTAGAAGAGCTAGTTTTATCTCACAGCTGTGTGCAGTGTTCAAGACATTGTAAATTACCCTAGCCTAAAAGTGCATAGGGCACTCAGCCTTCCTGCTCCAAGCTGCAGGTTAATTGCAGCCGCTGAGAAGTCAAGCGTGGTCCTCAGGGTCCCTGCTTTTCCAACATTTATTTACGCCACACATTGTGTGCCTGCTTGTATCCACGCATAAGAGCCTTATGATACAGTAGCTGTCCTCAAGTGGCAGAGGAGAAAGCCTTGCTATTTTGTCATGGTGTTTTCATGAATCCACCCCAGCAGCCTTTTTCATTTTCTCCTCCTTGACCTCCAGCCCCGTGCAATGGTGTTCTGCCGTGAGTTTGCAGCCAGCAAACTATAGCAAGCAGACATGAAGGGATCATGGGATATTAAACAGGTCTGTCAGACGCAGGGGCCAGCCAACCCTTCCATTAAACTCTTTTCCCTCTGAAGAAACAGAGAAATGAGTCCTGCACTTGGTGAGGAGAGCTGAGCTGTTTGTGTGTCTTATTTTTGCCACTGTGAGGTTCAAGAACACCTCGGTGTTCTTGATGCCGAAAACATCGAATGCGTGCTGTAGAACTGGTTTCCTTTGGTCACATTTTTATCTTATTCACAATCAAACCTCATTCATGAAGACTTCACTAATTTAGAGTTTCTGTTTTAAGAAAAGACACATTCATAGTTTGTGAGCAAATAGATCTGCTCATTGGATGGTGCTGACCATGCTGGAATGCGTCGGGGCTAAAGGTCGGGAGGCAAGAAGGCGGTAATAGCTCCCTGCCCTTTTCCCATGCTCAGGACTTTTAGGCAATACTCCTGAGCACACATGAAGTCCAGGGAGCCATTGTGCCCGCTGCTCTTTGGAATACCTAGTTCATCCCACCGCTGTGTGCAATGTGGAGACATTGTGAATTACCCTAGCCTAAAAGTGCATAGGGCACTCACCCCCAGATTTGGTAGGGATCAAAGTCTGTTTGCCACGCTGACTTCCCTTGGCCTCCCTGGTTACCAGTCGCAGGTCTGCTGCCGTCCAATCCTCACTCGTCTGGTGGGAGAATATACAGCAGGTGCAATAAAGCACCTGCATCTCTGCTCCCTGGAAATCTTTTTGGAAAGGCTTACCTTCTGTCTCTCCATCCCACATTCTTGCTGTGGTCTCATGTCTCCTGTGGCTTTCCATTTCTGCTTTGGTCCTGGACTCTTTTTTCTCTTTTAAGACACAGTCTCACTCTGCTGCCCAGGCTGGAGTGCAGTGGTGCCATCTTGGCTCACTGCAACCTCCACCCCTGGGTTCAACTGATTCTCACCTTTCAGCCTCCCAAGTAGATGGGACTACAGGTGTGTGCCACCATACCTGGATAATTTTTTGCATTTTTAATAGACATGGGGTTTTTCCATGTTGGCCAGGCTAGTCTCAAGCTCCTGGCCCAAGTGATCCACCCACCTTGACCTCCCAAAGTGTTGGGATTGTAGGCGTGAAGCACAGCACCCTGCCTGGTCCCAGATTCTTGATCTCTGTCTCAGGTTCTGATCCAAAACCTAGTTCTTCCCAGCTCAGGGCCCAGGCTTTTGTTTGGGACATCTTATAAGCTGGTTCCAGGGTGATGGCAGAGATGGGCAGGTGGTTTGATTTAAAATTCTTGACTTATGCCTGGCACAGTGGCTTATACCTATAACCCCAGCACTCTTTGAGAGCATCCTAGGCAATGAGCAATGCCCCTTCTGTACAAAAAATGTAAAAATTAACCAGGCATGGTGGTATGTACCTGTAGTCCCAGCTCCTTGGGAGGCTGAGGCAGGAGGATTATCTGAGGCCAGGGGGTGGAGGCTGCAGTGAGCTGTAATCATGCCACTGCACTCCTGCCTGGTCAACAGAGCAAGATTCTGTCTCAAAAAATAATAATAATAAAATAAACAAAATTCTTGAGTCATGGACAGTTGAGAGCCCTTTGTGTTTCCTGGTCATGACATGTGAAGGAAATATTACATACAAAAAGCTGCAATACAATGTGACTGCCAATCTGTTATGCATACAAAGACTGGGAGGAAATATATCCAACCATTGACAGTGAGTTTTTTTTTTGGAGACAGAGTCTTACTCTGTCGCCCAGGCTGGAGTGCAGAGGCACAATCTCAGCTCAGTGCAACCTCCGCCTCCTGGGTTCAAGCAATTCTCCTGCCTCAGCCTCCTGAGTAGCTGGGATTATAGGCACCTGCCACCACGCCCAGCTAATTTTTGTATTTTTATTAGAGACAGGGTTTCACCATGTTGGCCAGACTGTTCTGGAACTCCTGACCTCGGGTGACCCGCCTGCCTCGGCCTCCCAAAGTGCTGGGATTACAGGCGTGAGCCACCGTGCCTGGCCCCCATTCTTAATCACCTAATGGAACCTTGATAGTTTTCAGAACTGATGCTCATATCCAGGCCTGCTAGACTGACAGCAAGCCTTGAATCCTCACAGGAATCTTACCAAGTGTGGAAAAACGGAATAGGAAAAGCATTCATGCTAACAGTGATTCCTAAAGGGTTATTCCTGGACGAGCAGCATTAGTAATACCTGGATTTGGAAATAGATGCTCGGTGCCTCAAAGAAAAATCAGCACTAAGACAAAGGATCTTTCAGCAACGCAAGTTCTACTTCCTGGCCTGCAGGAAGGGTACTCTCGTGGCAACATCCGACATCTATTTCCAACACTGGACTTTGTTAGAAATGTGAATTCTGGACCGGCAAGTGGCTCACATCTATAATCCTAGCATTTTAGGAGGCAGAGGTGGGAAGCTCTCTTGAGTCGAGGGGTTCAAGGCCAGTCTAGGCAACATAGCAAAAACTCATTTCTAAACATAATAATAAAAAGGTAGCCTGGCGTGGTGGCACATGCCTGCAGTCTCAGCTGTTCTGGAAGCTGAGGTGAGGAGATCGCCCAGGCAGTTGAGGCTGCAGTGAGCCATGATCACACGTCAATCCAGCCTGGGGAACAGAGTGAGACCTGTCTCAAAAAGAAAAAAAAAAAAAAAGAAAGAAATGCAAATTCCTGGGCCCCACCCATTGAATTGAATATTCAGTATGGACCTATTAAATCAGAAACTCCGGGGCTATGGGGCAGCAGTCTGTTCCAGTAAGCCCTCTGGTGACTTCCACGCTCACTTGAGTTTGAGAGCCACTTAGTTACAGGATTCTAATGAGCCTGACGTTCGGGACAGGGCAGTGAGTTAGGGTGACTCGCCTGCTTCTGACCCTGGCTTCCTTCCAGGTTTGGTCATTTGGGTTCTTCTTTTACGTATCCTTATTGATAAGTGTAACTGATCTGTAGTCTATATGACACTATATTTTAAACTGTTTTGAAAAGGTGGACAAATTACATATCATTATGTTGCTAATTTCTAAGTAGGAAATAACTCTCTAAGTACTGGAAGCAATGGAAGAATCAAACTATACTACTAATTTGAACTATTCAATTATAAGAATATTTAAAAAGCTAACAAAGGCCAGACACAGTGTCTCACGCCTGTAATCCCAGCACTTTGGGGGGGCTGAGGTGGGGGGATTGCTTCAGCCCAGGAGTCTGAGACCAGTTTGAAACCAACAAAGCAAGACCCTGACTCTACAAACAAATACAGAAATTAGCAAGACATGGTGGTGTGTGCCTATAGTCCGGCCACTGGGGAGGCTGAGGTGAGAGGATCAATTTAGCCCGGGAGGTCGAGGCTGCAGGGAGCCATGACCATGCCAGTGCACTCCAGCCTAAGCAGCAGAGCAAGACCCTGTCTCAAAAAGCAGACAAAAAAGCTAAGAAACTGGCAAAAGTGTGGCAATTGATGTAACAAAGCACATGTACAGAACGTTTCTAAAGCTATGTGAAACCTCTTGACAATAAATGAGATAAAGAGCAATAAACATTAAAACAGCTCACCCTCACCAGAAATCTTAGAAATGTTCATTAAAATAGGGATTGGATAACAATTTTCTTCTCAGAATGGAAATTAAATCACGTAATACTCAAAAGTTGTCAAGAGAGAGAGAAAATAGGCAAACTCAGCTGGGCGCGGTGGCTCACACCTGTAATCCCAGCCCTTGGGGAGGCTGAGGCAGGCAGATCACCTGAGGTCAGGAGTTCAAGACCAGCCTGGCCAACATGGTGAAACCCTGTCTCTACTAAAAATACAGAAATTAGCGGGACATGGTGGCGTGCACCTGTAATCCCAGCTACTCGGTGAGGCTGAGGCAGGAGAAACGCTGGAAACCAGGAGGCAGAGGCTGCAATGAGCTGAGACCAAGGCTCTGCACTCCAGCCTGGGTGACAGAGCGAGATTCCATCTAAAAACAAAACAAAACAAAACAAAAACCAACACTGATAGAAATGTAAATTGTACAACTTTTCAGAAAACGATTTGGTGATACTCAGCCATAATTTTTAAAGCCCTATAATTTAGAATATGTTCAAACACTGTGATTTAAAATAATTCTACATTTAATAATCTATCATATTAAATCAGTCAGAGATGTAGAAAAATGCAGTTATAGAGATAAAATATTGCGTAATTATTACAAATAATATTTTCACTTTATACTAAATGAAGATAGAGATTGAATTTACAGTAAAATTACATTACCATTCTATATCTATTATATACCTATTTATATTCATCTATTATGGATCCATTTATAGTCAGAGAGAGAAAAAAATGGAGAAAACTGTGATGGTACTTATTCTGACTGGCATAAAGGTGAATATAATTTATTCTTTATTCTTGTTTGTATTAGGCTATATGGTCTATTCTGTTATTATTCAGTAAAGTTAACAAAATTTCAGATTAGTCTGGGTGTGGCAGCTCGTGTCTGTAATTCCAGCACTTGGGGAGGCTGAGGCAGGAGGATCACTTGAGCCCAGGAGGTTGAGGCTGCTGTAAGCCATGATTGCATCACTGCACTCCAGCCTGGGTGACAGCAAGATCCTGTGTCAAAAAAAAAAGAAAAAGTCTCGAATTAGCAAAATTACATTATCCAACAATTGTTTTCAGTGGCAAAAAAAAAAAAAAAAAAAAAGTGGGGAGGGAGAAGGAGTGACTGGAGTGAAAAGCGTTTCTAGTGCACATTCCCATGGTTATGGTACAAGGAGCACAAGTTGATATGAGAGTATAAAGGACAGCTGGACATGGCGGCTCACACCTGTAATCCCAGCACTTTGGGAGGCCGAGGTGGGTGGATCACCTGAGGTCAGGAGTTCGAGACCAGTCTGACCAATATGGTGAAATCCTGTGTCTACTAAAAATGGAAAAAAATTAGCCAGGCATGGTGGTGTGCACCTGTAATCTCAGCAACTCAGGAGGCTGAGACAGGAGAATGGCTTGAACCTAGGAGGAGGAGGTTGCGGTGAGCCGAGATCACGCCACTACACTCCAGTCTGGGTGACAGAGCAGGACTCTTTCAATAAAGCCTAAAATCAAAATTAATGCAACTGCCAGCTGCCAGGAGGAAAAGAACTCACTGGAGACCACTGAGTGGCAGCTGTCACCCAAAGCCACGATATGACCCTCTCCTGCAGAGGCCACAGGAGGCCCAAGGCAGGACTCACAGACACTGCTCTCCACATATCAGCCAGATGTGCGGTCAGTATGCTGAAAACTCATATTTTAGGAGAAGGTCTGAAATGATTTTATAATCACAAAAAATACACTGATGGAAAGTAATTTGTAAAGTCCCTTCAAAATAATCTTATGGCTGGTACTTCAGCCTGTAGCTGAGACGAGCTGACCAGTGGCCTGAGGGAAGAGGAGGAAAATCACTGCTCATGTTACTGGCAAAGTCCTGGCATCAGTGGTTTCATATTTCTGTCCAACAGAATCTTCCCAACTTTTATTTAAATATATTTTTTTGTATTCAATCCACTTATCCTCAAGAGTTTAACACATAAGGCAGGGTGGGAACTGTAGGCACTCAGGGAGGTGCAGAATTTTCATTGAAAGATGTCTAAATGGGCTGAATATGGTGGCTCATGCCTGTAATACCAGCACTTTGAGAGGCCGAGGCAGGAAGACTGCTTGAGTTCAAGAGTTCAAGACCAGCCTGGGCAACATACAGAGCCCCCCATCTCTACAAAAAAATTAAAAATTAGCTGGGTCTGGTGGTGCATACCTGTGGTCCCAGCTACTTGGGAGGCCGAGGTGGGAGGATCACTTGAGCTCAGGAGTTCGAGGCTGCAGTGAGCTCGGATTGTGCCACTGCACTCCAGCCTGGGTGTCAGAGCGAGACTCTTTGTAAATGAAGCGAACGGGAGAGAAAGGAAAGATAATTAGGATGGATGCTGTCAGAGGTAGAATCTTGGCCCTGAGCTTGTTCAATTTCAGAGGCAGCAGAGAAAGGAGCGAGATAGGTACGGAAGCTGATGGGGACCTCTTGGGGTCAATAAGGTCAGTTCCCTCAAACCAGCAAACAAGAAGCAACCAAAGGCAGGCTGAGGGGAGCGAATAGGAGTCTTCCTGTGATTCAGGTATGCTGTCCTGGAGGTACCTCTGACCACAGCTCCAATGCTCTTGACCCACAGGATAGAGTTCTGAGGTTCACAGGTGCAGCCAGGGACACCAGAGAGGCGCCTACAGCCACCTGACCCTGAGCCCTGATCCTTACGCTCCTGACCCTTCCCCGCCAGACACTGGGGAGCAGGCCCCCACTGTCTCATTGATGTACTGCCTTTTTTTTTTTTTCTATTTTCCATGGTAAATAGGATTTTAATTTTCCTTTTCTTTTTTCTTCTTTCTTTTTCTTTTCTTTTTTTTTAAACAGTCTCACTCTGTGGCCCAGGCTGGAGTGTAGTGACGATGATCTTGGCTCACTGCAACCTCCTCCTCCCGGGTTCAAGAGATTCTCCCTCCTCAGCCTCCTGAGTAGCTGGATTACAGGAACGTGCCACCACAGGCTGACTAATTTGTGCATTTTTAGTAGAGACGGAGTTTCACCGTATTGATCAGGCTGGTCTTGAACTCCCGAACGCAGGTGATCTGCCTACCTTGGCCTCCCAAAGTACTGAGATTACAGGCGTGAGCCCCCGTGCCTGATTTTAACTTTTCATTAAATGTTTCTAACTCCTTTCTGCCAGTAGGGTGGAAAATGGCTTTGGAATTTTGGCGTTCATCCAGCTACCTTACTGAATTCTGCCATTAGCAAGGGTCTAGGCAGTTGAAGCTGCAATAACTAAATACTACAGACCAGATTGCTTATTAACAACAGAAATGTACTGCTCTCAGTTCTGGAGCCTGGAAGTACGGTTAGGTTCTGGCAAAGGCCCTCTCCCAGATTGCTAAGTATCAGCTGATTTCCTTGGGTCCTTTTATCCCTGATTAATCCTTTTTATGGGTCTCTACCTTCATGATCTAATCACCTCCCAAACGCCCCACTTTCCAATTCCATCACAATGGGAGTTAGGATTTCAATATATGAATTTTGGAAAAACACAAACAGTAGTCACGGATTTTTTTCCATTGATTTTCTTAGGTTCTTTATCCCCGCAACGACTTTGTCTACAAATTGCAGCAATTTTGTTTCCTTCTTTCTGGCAGTGTATATTTTTTATCCCATTGGTCTTAACTGAAACCTATTTATTACTGATAAACCATAAGGATGATATTTGATCTTAGGAAATTAACCTCTTACTTACAATATTAGTCTGTTTTCACACTGCTGATAAAGACATACCCAAGACTGGGTAATTTATAAAGAAAAAGAGGTTTAATGGACTCACAGTTCTACGTGGCTGGGGAGGCCTCACAACCATGGCAGAGGGTGAAAGTCACGTCTTACATGGCGGCAGGCAAGAGAGAATGAGAACCAAGTGAAAGGGGTTTCCCCTGATAAAACCATCAGATCTTATGAGACTTATTCACTACCACGAGAACAATATTGGGGAAACCTCCTCCATGATCCAATTATCTCCCACGGGGTCCCTCCCACAGCACATGGGAATTATGGGAGCTACAATTCAAGATGAGATTCGGGTGGGGACATGGCCAAACCATATCTTACTTACCAACAGTTTTTTAAAACCATGAATATATGATAGCTTTTTCTCAAATGTTCTTTGAATCTCTAATAATAGGATCATGTGATTATTCTTGTTTTACTGACATGATGTGATAATAAATTTCCTGTTATTAAATCGTTTTTGAATTCTTATGGTTAGTAGTAGTTGTCATGGTAGTCCATTTTCTTAAGCAATTTGAATTTGTAGTGTAAGCTTTGAATTTGATTTGCCATTAATTTTGATTTTTTCATTCATATTTATAAATAAAAATGCCCTATAGTTTGTACAAAACTACATAGTTAACCTAGCATGATAAAATTCATTTGTTTGCATTCTATGATTTTCTGTGATATGCAGTAACTTCTATACAGTGTGGAATTGATTTATAACTTTGACTTTGAGCTTGCTAGTTCATAAACTGCCTTGATCTAGTGGTAGTGCTTTTTTGCTTTGTTTTCATTTTTTTGAGGTCATTATTTGATAAACATTAGACGTTAATTGTCCTTCAGTTTATCTTGAAAACTTGTATTATATTCAGGTTACCAATTCCTCAAAATTACTTAGTTTATTAGCATTTACTTGCATATAACATTGTTTAAAGATTTACTTGAGGCCGGGTACAATGGCTCACGCCTATAATCCTAGCACTTAGGGAGGCTGAGGTGGGTGGATCACCTGAGGTCAGGAGTTTGAGACCAGCCTGGCCAACATGGTAAAATCCTATCTCCACTAAAAATACAAAAATTAGCCAGGCTTGGTGGCGGGCACCTGTAATCCCAGCTACATTGGAGGCTGAGGCAGGAGAATCACTTGAACCCAGGAGGCAGAGGTTGCAGTGAGGTGAGATCATGCCACTTCACTCCAGCCTGGGCAAGAGTGAAACTTTGTCTCAAAAAAAAAAAAAATTTGAACGTATTCTCATACCATTATTTTAGCTTCTCTTAATTATAGTTTTTGTTTTTCTCATTTTTTATTAATCTAATATGCCAGATGGTTGTCTATTTTAGTGATTTTGGGAAAAATCTGTTCTATTTAATGAGTAATCTTTTTTTCTCTGTTTTCATTCTGATATTTTCAGCTTTCCTCTTCATTTCTTTTCTCTTGCTTTCTCTTATTCTTGTTCTGATCATTTATTATGATATATAATAGTAATTTGTGTTAAGCTATTTTATTTAGGTTTTTCTTTATCACTAACATAATTTAGATATGAATTCTCTTTGTATGGCTTTGTCACCATTCTGAAGACTTTGATAGGCATTACGATCACTTATTATGTAGCCTGTAATTGTAGATAATATTTTTGTTCACTCAATAGTTATTTGGGAGAATATTACTGAATACCTCATTTAAACACTTGTTATGGATTTCTCTTATTTTTTTTTTGCATAATAGTCATAGAATGCCAGGTATATAATATCCTTTTCATTCTACTTATTGTTTCCATTTATTGTGCCTCAATATGTGTTCAATTTCTGCAAATGTAATACGGTGATTGAATAGACTGCTTGCACAATTTATAGAAAATAGAGCTATTGACCCATGACCCCTTTCCACTAAAAATTACATTAAAATCATGAACTTCCTCATTTATTTTGTATCTACTCACTGTCTTAGACTAACAGCATTAACATTTGTCTCAGTTCTGTTTCTGACACTTTCTCTTTGTGTGTGTCTGTGTGTATGTGATATCGCCACCCAGTATTTGATTCATTCATTCATTCAATACTCTTATTGAAAGTCTTTTGAGATTGGGCCGAGTGACTCTTGCCTATAATCCCAGCATTTTAGGGGACCCAGGCAGTAGGATCACTTGAGGCCAGGAGTTCAAGACCAGCTTGGGCAACATAGTGAAACCCATCTCTATTTCTTTTTAATAAAATAATTTTTAAAAGTCTCTTGGATAGAGCACAGATATAGTGGTGATTAATAAACAAGGCTCTTGCTCTCATGGAATTTACATTTTAATGTAAGAAAGACAGACATTAAATAAATGGATAATGAATAAGGAAATTTCAGTTAATATTAAGTTGTTTTTTTCTGTTTGTGTGTGTGTGTTTTGAGACAGACTCTCAGTCTATTGCCCAGGCTACAGTGCAGTGGTGTGATCTAGGCTCATTGCAACCTCTGCCTCTGGGTTCAAGAGATTCTCTTGCCTCAGCCTCCCAAGTAGCTGGGAATACAGGTACCCTTCACCATGCCTGGCTAATTTTTGTATGTTTAGTAGAGATGGGGTTTCTCCATGTTGGCCAGGCTAGCCTCGAACTTCTGACCTCAGATGATCTGCCTGCCTCGGCCTCCCAAAGTGCTGGGACTGCAGGTGTGAGCCACTTAACCTGGCCACAAGTCCTTTAAGGAATTGCAGACATCACTTCTACTTGTGTTCCCCAGCCAGATGCCAGTCACATGTCTGGTGGAAGTCGGTCACGTGGCCACACCTGGCAGCAAAGGAAGCTGGGAAATGCCATCTTTATTCTGAACAGCCATGGTCCAAGAATTTTAAAAATTGGGGATTTGGTTGCTATTAAGAAAGAGTGAATTGACACTGGGGGAAGAACTGTGTCTCATCTCATCAAGGTGTGGAGTTTGGATATGATTCCATGTACAAGCAGTACTCATTGGAGTGTTTTAAGAACTTGAGTGGACTGATGTAATTTATATGCAAAGTACATGACTGGCTGCTGTGTGAAGAAGGAGGGTAGGAGCTAGAATGGAAATGGGGACCCAGTTATGAAGTTATTTTGGGAGTCTAGGAGGCATGCGGATGGCTCGGACTAGGGTTGGAGGAGCCGAGATGGTGCTTAAGGAACAGATGTGAGCTTTGTATTGGAATTACAGCTATTCATTAAGTTAATATATGGCATTTCCATTATGTATCCATGATTATCATTTATACTTATAAATAGGCTTTGTGGCCCATCCATAATTGTTGTCATGAGTCCTCCTTTTCTAATATTAATACCAACCTCATCTCATTTTCTTTTTATTTGTTTTGACTGGGTATAACCTCATTCATCCTTTTTTTAAAAAAAATTCTACTTTTTCTAATGACCAGTGATGATGAGCATTTTTTCATATGTTTGTTGGCCTCATATATGTTCTCTTTTGAAAAGTATCTGTTCATATCCTTCGCCTACTTTTGAATGGGGTTGTTTGTTTTTTTCTCGTGTATCTGTTTTAGTTCTTTGTAGATTCTGGATATTAGCCCTTTGTCAGATGGGTAGATTGCAAAAATTTTTGGCCAGTCCGTGTCTTTTGATTGGGGTGTTTGCACACATATGTTCATTGCAGCCCTGTGTACAATAGCAAAGACCTGGAACCAACCCAAATGCCCATCAATGATAGAGTGGACAAAGAAAATGTGGTACATATACACCATGGAATACTACGCAGCCATAAAAAAGGATGAGTTCCTGTCCTTGGTAGGGACTTGGATGAATCTGGAAACCATCGTTCTCAGCAAACTGACCCAAGAACAGAAAGCCAAACACCACATGTTCTCACTCATAGGTGGGTGTTGAACAATGAAAACACGTGGACTCAGGGAGAGGAGCATCACACACAGGGGACAGTTGTGGGGGGTAGGGGAGAGACAATGGGGGTGGGGAAGGATAACATGGAGAGAAATGCCAGATATAGTATGCACCTAAAGTAAAATAAATAAATTATTTTTAAAAAGTTCTACTTTTTTAGATGTCCCTCTCTTTGTAAGAATCATGGTGTCAGATTGATTTTTATAAGCCAGTCTGAGAGAATTTGTCTTTTAATAGCGTGGTTTAATCCACTGATAATCCTGTTATAGCTGGTGCTTCCTCATAGTTCAGTGGCCCCATTTCACTGTTTTTGCTTTTAAGCTATTTCTTTTCCATCTTTTCTCTATTGATTGTTTTTTGTATATTTTATCTCCTAAATTAAATAGAACAACAGCTCTTCTTGTTAGAAGCCTTTTACTGATTTTCTTTACCTTCATGAAATATATATATATATATATATATATATATATATATATATATATATAAAAAATTACAGTTGTCCGAATATTAAATTCAAAGGAAAAAACTAACCTCTTCCTTTTCCTGGAAGAAAATTTGGCTTATGTTTACTTTCCCCATTCACTTCCCAATGTCTGTTAAATTAATCTGGCACTATGCACACTGGACTTTTTTTTAAGTTATTGAAATGGTTGTAGATTCACATGCAGTTGTAGGAAATAATTCCAGAAAGATCCCATGTACACTCCACCCAATTTTCTCCTAATGGTAACATTTTGCAAAACCGTAATACCATATCATAACTGAGATTTTGATATTGATACAAACTGGGAATAGTCTTCAGAGTTCCCCAGTTTTGCTTGTGTTTACTTCAATACAATTTGATCACCTGTGTGTAGATTTCTGTGTCTTCCACCACAGCCAAGATATTGAACAATTCCATCACCATCACCTCATGGGTTCTGCATGTTGCCCTTTAATGATACTATTCCCATCCCCACCCCTAACTTTGTCAATCACGACTTGGTTTTCCAAGTCTAAAATGTTGCTATTTCAAAAATTGTATATAAATGGAGTCATATACTATGTAATTTTGGAGTGGGCTTTTTTTCCTCCATCATAATATGCTTGAGATTCATTCAAATTGTTGTATTAATAGTTTGCTCTGGGTCAGGCATGGTGGCTAATGCCTATAAGCCTAGCACTTGGGAGGCAGAGGTGGGAGGATTGCTTGAGCCCAGGAGTCCAAGACCAGCCAGGGCAACATGGTCGAAAACCCATCTCTATAAAAAATGCATAAGTTAGCTGGGCATGGTGGTGTGTGCCTGTAGTCCCAGCTACCTGGAAAGCTGAGGGGGAGGGTGGCTTCAGCCTGGGAGTTCCAGGCTGTAGTGTACCGTGATTGCACTGTGAACTCCAGCCTGAGTAAAAGACCAAGACCCTGTCTCAAAAAAAGTTTGCTTCTTTTTGTTGCTAAGTAGTATTTTACAGGATGAAATATTTCATGGTATGAAATTTATTTAACCCGTTCACCTGTCGATGGACACCTAGGCCGTCTCAAGTTTATGGATTATATGAATAAAGCTGCTACTACCATTTGTATGCAGGTTTTTGTGTAAACGTAAGTTTTCATTTCTCCAGGATTAAAGAGCTGAAATGCACTTGCAGGGTAGGATTGTAACTGCATGTTTCGTTTTATAAGAAACCGCTATTTTTTTTTTTTCTGGAGTGATGGTAACACTTACACCAGCAATGTATGAGTGATTCAGTTTTAATGTACTCTCACCAGCTTTGGTATGTCGCTGTTTTATATTTTAGCCATTCTGGTAGCTGTGGCGTGATCTCTCAACTATGATTTTGCATTTCTCTGATGGCTAATATTTAACAGTGATCATTTACCATCTGTATATCCTCTTCTGTGAAATGTCTGTTGATGTCTTTTGCCCATATTCTAATTGGTTGGTTGTTTTTGTTCTGTTTTGTTTTGCTCTTGAGTTTTGAGAATTCTTTATATATTTTGTATACTACTCCTTGGTCAGATACGTTGTTTGCAAATGTCTTCTGCAAGTGTGTAGTTTATCTTTTCATTCTCTTCATATGACCTTTGGCAGAACAACAGCTTTTAATTTTGATGCAGTCTAGCTTATCAATTTTTCTCACCATGGGTTATAATTTTGGTGTCAAGTCCAAGAACTCTGCCTAGCCCTAGATGCTGAAGGTTTTCTCCTATTTTTTTCTTCTAAAAGTTTCATAGTTCTATGTTTTACATTTAAGTCCATGATCCAGAATTGTGTTAATTTTTGGATAAGGGTCACACCTTATCATACCTTTAGGTCAAGATTCATTTTCTTGCCTATGAATATCCACTTACTCCAGCATCATTTGTTGAAAGAGCTGTACTTTCTCCATTGAATTACTTTGATGACTTTGCCAAAAAGCAATTGGGTATATTTATGTGGGTCTATTTCTGGATTCTCTATTCTGTATCATTGATCCATGTGTCTTTCCTGCTGCCAATTCTACACTATTTTGATTACTGTAACTATATAGTAAGATTTAATATTAGGTAAGTGATTTCTTATACTTTATTCTTTCCTGTCAAGATTGTTTTAGCTCTTCTAAGATCTGCATTATTTCCATATAAATTATAGAATAAGCTTGTCTGTGCCTACTGAAATTTCACTAACATATTGATAAGAATTGCATTAAACCTATAAGTCATCTGGGGAGAATCGTCACCTTTATTATGTTGAGTCCTCTAGTCCAGCAGTCTAGGGATTCCATCATCAACCTTTTTGGCACCAGAGATTGGTTTCGTGGAAGACAATTTTTCCATGGACTAAGGTAGGGGATGGTTTGGGGATGATTCAAGCACATTACATTGATTATGCCTTTTATTTCTATTATTATTACACTGTACTGTATAATGAAATAATTCTACAACTTACCATCATGTAGAATCAGTGGGAGCCCTGAGCTTGTTTTCCTGCAACTAGACGGTCCTATCTGGGGGTGATGGGAGACAGTGACAGATCATTAGGCATTAGATTCTCTTGAGCCCACCGCGTAGATCCCTCGTAGGTGCAGTTCACCATAGTGTTCACGTTCCTGTGAGAATCCAATGCCACTGCTGATCTACAAGAGGTGGAGCTCAGGGGGTAAAGTGAGCGACGGGGAGCAGCTATAAATACAGTGAAGCTTCTCTTGCTGGCCTGCCCTTCGCCTCCTGCTGTGCAGTCCAGTTCCTAACCACCGCTCACCTCCTCCTGCTATCTGGTACTGGTCCATGGCCTGGAGGTTGGGAACATCTGTGCTAGTCCATGAAAGCATTATATCTCTCCTTTAATTAAGTCACTGATTTCTTTCATCCATGTTTTGTAATTTTGAGAATTAAGATCCTATACTTGTCTTGACAAGGATATACCTAAGTGTTTCATCTTCTTTGGAGTGAATGTAACATGTTTATTGTTAGTAAATAGAAAAGTGATTGATTTCTTTGTGTTAATCTTTTAAAATTTTATTTATTTTTCAAATAGGCAAATAAAAGTTGCATTGATTTATGATGTACATGATGTTTTGATATCTGTATACATTGTGGAATGGCTAAATCAAACTCATTAACATATCAATTACTTCACATGCTTGCTGAGATCATTAAAATCTAATCTTTTAGGAATTTCAAGTATGCAATAGACTGTTATTAACTATAGCGGCCGTATTATATAATAGATCTCCTGAACTTCTCCTGCTGCATAACTGAAATTGTGGGTCCTTTGACCAATATCTCCCCACCCCACAAATTCTCCATCCCTGATAACCATAATTTATTCCCTGTTCCTGTTATTTTGAGTTTTTTTACATTCCACATATAAATGAGATCATGGATTGCTTGCCTTTCTGTGCCTGGTTTATTTTTCATTTAGCATAATGTCCTCCAAGTTCATCCATATTGTCACAGATGACAGGATTTCCTTCTTTGTAAAGGCTGAACATAATAGTGTCTTGTAACCTTGCTGAGCTTAGTTGTTCTAGTAGGGATTTCTTTGTAGATTTCTTGCAATTGTTTTACGTCAAAGTGGATGTCGTCTTAGACAATTTAATTCCTTCTTTTCTAATCTGTTTACCTTTTGTTTTATTTTTCTTATCTTATTGAGCTGGCTAGCACTTCTGCTACAAACATTCCCTGACTTACAATGGTTCAACTTCTAATTTTTCAACTTTATGTTGGTGCAAAGGTGACATGTATTCGCTAGAAACTACTTCAATTACTCATATATCTACTTTGTGTTTTACTTTTAGTACATTATTTAATAAATTACATGAGATAGTCAACACTTTATTATGAAATAGGCTTTAAGTTAGATGATTTTTGTCCAACTGTATGCTAGCATAAATATTCTGAGCATGCTTAAGGTAGGTTAGGCTAAACTAAGATGTTTAGTAGGTTAGGGGTATTAAATGCATTTTTCACTTAACCACATTTGCAATTTACAACGGTTTATCAGGATCAAATCCCATCATAACTCAAGGAGCATCTGTATGGTGTTGACTAGTAGTGGTGAGAGTAAATATTCTTGTCTTGTTCCCAATCTTATAGGGAAAGCATTCAGCTTTTTCCGTCCTTCACATTAGCTGTAGGGTTTTTGTAGTCGTTCTTTACCAAGTTCAGTTAATTCTTCTCTTCTTAAATTTCTGAAAGTTTTTATCATGAATGGGTGTTGAATTTTGTCAGATGTTTTTTCTGTTTCACTTGATATGGTTATATGATTTTCTTCTTTCGTTTGTTGATCTGGTGGATTATGTTGATTGAGTTTTCAATATTAAACATGACTCAACTGATTGATTTTTGGCTGTTGAAGCAGACATGTTCACCTGACATGAATCTGACTTGGTCATGTTACCAGTGGCCAGTCTGCATGGGTCTGCAGCAACCACAGTTCTTGCCTTCTCAGAAGAAAGAATTTAGCCAAGGGGCATGAGGCAGAGTGAGAGACTGAGACAAATTTTAAGGCAGGAGGGAGAGTTTATCAAAAAGCTTTGGAACAGGAACAAAAGGAAGTAAAGTGCACTTGGAAGAGGGCCATGCGGGCAGTGTGAGCTGTCAAGTGCATGGTTTGACCTTGGACTTAGGGTTTTATATATTGGCATACTTCTGGGGGCTTGTGTCCTTCTCTCCTGATTCTTCCCTTGGGGTGGGCTGTCCACAAGCACAGTGGCCTGCCAGCACCTGGGAGAGGCCACGTGTGTATACAGTCTGTGTACTGGAGTTGCGGTCAGGCTCTCTTGAGTTGGATGTTTCTAGAAGGTCATGTACCGGTTACATTCTGCCACTTTGCCACTTAGTGCACATACTTGAGCCCATTCACCCAACTCCTGAGATCTTAATGAGAAGCTGATCACCAGTGTCAGGTTCTACCTATTCGGAGACTGCCTTTCCCTGGTGCTGGCTACGACCAATTACTATTTTGGAGAGACAACTTAACAACTGCCTGCCCATCACCTGATGGTTGTCTTGACATTCCTGGTGGAGGGGGAACCTCTCCTGCCCTACTGATGTCTGCCTGACTCCTACTGCCACAGTCATGCTGTATGATCCTTTTTATACCTTTCTGGATTCAGTTTGCTAGTATTTTGTTAGGATTCTTAGGTCTAAGTTCATGAGAGATATGGTCTGCAATTTTTTTGTGTGCTGTCTGGTTTTGTTATGAGGCCTTGTAAAATGAATTAGTAAGCGTTCCTATCTCTTTTATTTTGTGGGGAGTTGTATAAAACTGTTTATGGAAGAGTATAAAATGGCTTTTAATTCATGTTTAAATGGTAGAATTTAAATGAAACTATCTGGGCGTGGAGATTTCTTTTTTTTTTTTCCAAAAGCTTTTAAATTATGAAATCAATTTCTTTAATGGTTGCAGCACCATTCAGATCATCTATTTCATCTGTTTCAGTGGTTTGTGGTTTTCCAGGAATTGGTCCAGTTCTTCTAAGTTGTTGAATTTATGAGCTTGAAGTTATTCATAGTATTCCCCTATTCTCTTTTTAATGGTGGCAGGATATATAATCATATCCCCTGTTTTATTTCTGATATTGGTGATTTGTGTTTTTCTGTTTTCTGTCACTCTTGCCAGAGGTGTATCAATTTTATTCACATTTTTTGAAAAATATGCTTTTGTTTCACTAATTTTTCATTTTTCTATATCCAGTTTCATTGTTTTCTACTCTTAGCTTACTATTTTCTTCTGTCTGCTTTGTAGTTTTCTGTTTTGTATTGTTCTTTTTTTAGTTTCTTGAGGTAGGAACTTCAATTACTGATTGACAGTCGATGCTCACTTTCTTTCAGTTTTCTGTATTTTTATTTATATCGAGACGTCTTTGAGCCTTGAGTTTAGTGGCATGTTGTTAATTTTCCAGGTATTCAGAGATTTTCCTAGCGTCTTTCTGTTACTGGTTTCTCGTTTGATTTCATTATGACCAGAAAACATATTCTGTGTGATCTCACTTATTTATATATTTGTGGTTTGTTTTATAGCCTTAACATCATCTGTCTTGGTGAATGGTCCACAGACATTTTAAAAAATGCATATGGCCGGGCACGGTGGCTCACGCCTGTAATCCCAGCACTTTGGGAGGCTGCAGTGGGCGAATCACGTTGAGGTCAGGAGTTGGAGACCACCCTCACCAACATGGCAAAAGCCGTCTCTACTAAAAATGCAAACGTCAGCCGGGTGTGGTGGCACATACCTATAATCCCAGCTACTTGGGAGGCTGAGGCAGGAGAATCACTTGAACCCAGGAGGCAGAGGCTGCAGTGAGCCGAGATTGTGCCACTGCGCTCCAGCTTGGGTGACACAGCAAGAATTCAACTCAAAAACAACCAGAAAACAAAAAAAACAGTATATGCTGCTGCTGAATGGAGTGTCCTGTGTATGTCAGTTAGCTCCTGCTGGTTGATGCTGCTGTGTTGTTCTCTCTATCCATATTAGGATTGTTCTCTCTAATAGTTCTGTCTTTTGCTGAGAGGAGGCTGTTCAGGTTTCCAACTTGATGGATTTGTCTGTTTTTCCTGTTAACTCTGTTTTTGCTTCATGTATTTTGAAGCTTTTTGATGTGTTCATATTTAAGATTGCATATCATCCTGGTGAATTGATCCTTTGACTGTTATATAGTGTCCTTCTTTGCTTCTATTAAATAGTAAATTTTTGCTCTGAAGTTGACTTTATTGATATTACTATAGCCACTGCTGCTTCTTAAAATTAATGTTTTCAGGTTATATAATTTTCCATTCTGCCTATGTTGTTGAATTTGAAGTGAGTGTTTTGTAAACAGCATAAAATTGGAGTGTGTTTCTGTCCACTTTGCCAATCTGTTCTTTTATTGGTGTTCTTAGACCATTTGCATTTCAGTTAATTATCTATGCAAGTCTACTATTTTATTAATTTTTTTCTATTTGGTCCCTCGGGTTCCTGTTACTCCATTTTTCTTTTCTTGTGGGCTACTTGGTCAGTTTTTAGGATTCCATCTTGATTTTTCATTGCATTTTAAAGTATATCTCTTTGGCTGTGCTCAGTGGCTCACACCTGTAATCCCAGCACTTTGGGAGACGGAGGCAGGCTATTGCTTGAGGCCAGGAGTTTGAGGCCAGCCTGGGCCACATGGTGAAACCCCATCTCTACTAAAAATACAAAAATGAGCTGGACATGATGGTGCACACTACTCGGGAAGCTGAAGCACAAGAATCGCTTGAACTGGGAAGGTGGAGGTTGCAGTGAGCCCGGATCATGCCACTGCACTCCAGTCTGGGGAATAGAGTGAGAGTGTCTCAAAAAGGAAAAAAAAATGTTTTTGTAGTGGTTGCTCTGTGAGATCATATTTTACTGGTATCAACACTTTACCTCTTCAAGTGGAACATGAAAACAGCATTTTCTTTTAGGTCCTTTACCTTCTCTGCCCTTAAATGTCATTGTCTCGAGTACCAGAGGTTGTTATAATTTGTGTCTCAATCATTAGATATAATTGACGCCTATTGTAATTGAGTCTGTTGTATATACCCAGATGGCTGCTGTTTCTCTTGTTTCTTTTTCCTTCTTGATGCTCCAGGCTTGATTCTCTTCCCATTCCTTTTCTGTTGGAAGAACTTCTTTTAGGGCAGTTTTTAAGGGTAAATCTGATCATGGCAATTTTTATTTTATTTTTTTTCTTTGTCCAAGATTTTTTTTTCCCCCTCATTTCTAGAGAATAATTTTGCCAAATATAAAGTTCATAGATGGGCCGGACACAGTAGCTCATGCCTAAAATCCCAGCACTTTGGGAGGGCGAAGCAGGTGAATCACCTGAGATCAGGAGTTTGAGACCAGCCTTGTCAAGATGGTGAAACCCCATCTCTACTAAAAATACAAGAATTAACCCGGTGTGGTGGCGGGAGCCTGTAATCCCAGCTACTTGGGAGGCTGAGGCACCAGAATCACTTGAATCCTGGAGGCAGAGGTTGCAGTGAGCTGAGATTGGGCCACTGCACTCCAGCCTGGGCGACAAGAGCTAAACTCTATCTCAAAAATAAATAATAAATAAAATTAAATTCATAAATGAAAATTATTTTTATTTTTTAGAACTTGAAGAATGTTGTGCCGCTTACTCCTGGCCTCCATTATTTCAGATGGGGACAGTGTTGTCATCTGAATTGTTTTTTGCCTATAGGTAATGCATCATTTGTCTCTGGATGCTTTCTAGGATTTTTCTGAGTTTCTAGTTTTCAGGAGTTTAGCTGTAAAGTGTTTTTGCGTGCGCCTATTTGGATTCTATCTGTATGAGGTTTGATCAAATTTTTGTCTCTTTGCTTTGTGTTTCTCACCAAATGTGGAAATTTTTGGATATTACTTCTTTGAATACTCTTTAGTACCATTTTGTGTCTCCTCTCCTTCTGGGACTCTGATGAGAGTTGGATTTTTTTAATTGTCCCTGAGGACCTGTTAATATCATTTCATCTATTTTCTTTCTG
Source organism: Alouatta palliata (assembly GCA_004027835.1). Classification (NCBI taxonomy): domain Eukaryota; kingdom Metazoa; phylum Chordata; class Mammalia; order Primates; family Atelidae; genus Alouatta; species Alouatta palliata. Next base: position 78,328 of record PVKV010007502.1, read on the forward strand.
GTGTTCATAATGAGTGAATTTTATTGACCTGTCCTCCCAATCACTGATTTTGACCTCTGTCACCTGCTGTCTACTCTCCTGTCCAGCACATTTTTATTTTTTCAGTTTTGTAATTTCCATTTGGTTCAATTTGATTCTTTCTTCTTATTTTTTAGCGATAGGATCTCCCTCTGTTGCCAGGCCGGAGAGCAGTGGTGCAGTCATAGCTCACTGCAACCGCCAAATTCTGGGCTCAAGTGATCCTCCTGCCTCAGCCTCTCGAGTGAGTCGCTGGGACTATCAGTGCATGCCACCACACCCAACTCATTAAATTTTTTTTTTATTTTTGTAGAAATAGTCTCACTATGTTTTCCAGGCTGGTCTTGAACTCCTGGCCTCAAGCAGTCTTCCCAACGTGGCCTCCCCAAAGTGCTGGGATTATAGACGAGGTGAACCAGTGAGCCCAGCTGGTTCTATTTTATAACTCCTATTTACTTCTTGAGATTTTCTTACGTTTCATTTGTTTCAGGAGACTTTTTAGTTGATTGTTGAGACATCTTCATGATGACTTCTTTTTTAAACATTTAATTTGATTTAATTTAATTTTAAGTTCCAGGATACATGTGCAGGATGTGCAGATTTGTTACATAGGTAAACATGTGCCATGGTGGTTTGCTGCACCTGTTAACCTGTCACCTAGGCATTAAGCCCCACGTGAATTAGCTATTTATCCTGATGCTCTCCCTCCCTCTCCCCCCAGACAGACTGGGTAAAGAAAATGTGTGCATATACACCATGGAATACTATGCAGCCATAAAAAGGAATTAGATCATGTCCTTTGCAGGGACATAGATGGAGCTGGAAGCCATTATCTTCAGCTGACTAACCCAGGAACAGAAAACCAAACACCGCATGTTCTCACTTACAAGTGGAAGCTAAACGATAAGAACACATGGACACAGGGAGGGGAACAACACTCACTGGGGCACGATGGTTTCTTTAAAATCCTTTGTGGTTCATTTCAATGCCTGATTCATCTCAGTATTGATGTCAGTTAAGTGTCTTTTCTCATTCAAGTTGCGAGTTTCTTGGTTCTTGATGTGATGAGTGGTTTTCTATTATCGCAGATACTTCATCTAGTAGCTTAGTGGACTCTGGGTTCTATTTAAATCTTTTGTTTAGTAGGCGGTCACTTGCCTTGTTTAGGTTTCGCTGTGCTTAGGTCTAGTCACCTTGTTTAGGTTTAAATTCTGGTGTACGTTTGTGGACTACGGTTGCAGCTTCTTTGCAGAGCCTGCATGGGGAGATATTAGCCAGCCTCGTTTATATAGGGCTGCTGGTCCCACCGGTTCCTCCTGGTGCTGCTTGACAGGGCAGAAAAGATTTTCTTAGGCCAGGATGGCAGGTGTGTCTCTTTGCGGGAGGAGATTCTCAAGCAGGAACAAGGAGGCTTCCTAAGCCAAGTGCTTTATATGACGAGATTCCCCTCTGCTGTATGGGACAGAGAGTATTCCCCAGGTCAGGCACTTGTGGTAGAACCCGCTATGCTTTTGCCTCCAGTGTCTGGGCGGGTGCAGACCGTTTATTCTGGTGGAGGTCCACCTTGCTGGGGCTGCCGTGTTATATTTTGGTGGGAGAGAGGGGGTTTCAGGACTGCCAGGGAAGGAAAGCATCTCCCTTCACTTTTTACTGTTAGTGGTGCCCCGATAGCTCTTCCTTGCCTGTTATGGGGGTTTGTCTGGGGTTATCTGAGGAACTTCAGTTCCGTCTTGGAGAAGAATGAGCCTGCTTGGGCTCCCTTCTGTTGCTATGTGGGGGAAAGGACACATCAGCTCTTGATTGCCTTCTTTTGTTGGGTGGGGGGAGTTAAGACATCTTGCTTCTGTCCAGTTCCTCCAGAGCCAGGTCCTCAAACTCCCTCTTCTAGTTCGCCTAGTTCACCTTCCTCTTAGCACTGTTGGGAGCTGTCCTGAGATTGCCTCTTACATTATTTCCAGTTCATTGTTACACTCGGCAAAATGAGTCCACACCATCTTCCATCTTCTCTGGACCAGAAGTACCATTATGATTAGACAGTTATTTTTAACCATTAAATAGTCTTTTTCCATCATATTTTCATCTTTGTGTCTCATTTTTTGTTTTTGTTTTTGTTTTCTTGAGACATAGTTTTGCTCTTGTTGCCCAGGCTGGAGTGCAGTGGTGCGATCTCGGCTCACTGCAACCTCCGCTTTCTGAGTTCAAGAGATTCTCCTGCCTCAGCCTCCTGAGCAGCTGGGATTACAGGCATGTGCCACCACACCCGGCTCATGGTTGTATTTTTAGTAGAGGGGTTTCACTGTGTTGTCCACGCTGGTCTGGAACTTCTGACCTCAGGTGATCCACCCACCTTGACCTCTCAAATTGCTGGGATTACAGGCATGAGCCACTGTGCCCAGCCTTGTGTTTAGTTTTGTATCATATTTACAACAGTTAATTTTGATACAGGAGCTAGAAAGAAATTACTTAGGTAGATAGTAAGGCTAAGGGAATCCTTGGCAAGGCTTCCCTTTTAACAAAAAGCAGCCCCAGGCCGGGCCCGGTGGCTCACGCCTGTAATCCCAGCACTTTGGGAGGCCGAGGCGGGTGGATCGTGAGGTCAAGAGATCTAGACCATCCTGGCCAACATGGTGAAACCCCATCTCTACTAAAAATACAAAAAGTAGCTGGGCATTTGGCACGCATCTGTAGTCCCAGCTACTTGGGAGGCTGAGGCGGAAGAATCGTTTGAACCCAGGAGGTGGAGGTTGCAGTGAGCCAAGACTATGCCACTGTGCTTCAGCCTGGCGACAGAGCAAGACTCCTTCTCAAAAAACAAACAAAAAAGCAGCCCCAAAATAACTTCTTTTTTTTAACAAAGAGCAGCCTAAAAAGTCTAGCTGCAAACATAAATAAGCAAGCTAAAAGCTTGCACGGGTGAATGACAGCCGCCGTGCTAATAAAGGAGGGCTACCTGGAAGCCAGGTGTGTTCAGGATGCAGGTTCCGTCTTCCCTTCTCTCTTCATCACGTGTACAGTAAGGACCAGGCAACACAGCCGGCCAGGTAGAGAACCCATGTGCATAATAAAAAATTAGGATGAAGCAGCCAGGTTCTTTGCGCATGCTATGCAAATGACACACCTGGTCCACCAATCTTTCGTCTCCTATGTAAATTAGATGCCACCTCCTCCAGCTCCTCTATAAAACCTGCATTTCACCACAGAACTAGCAACCCATTTTTCTCGTGGACCCCTCTCTGCACAGAGCTGTCCTCGTTCTTTTGCCTACTGAACTGCTCTCAACTTCACTCTGGTGTGTCGGCATCCTTAATTTCCTTGGCATGAGGCAACCAATCTCAGGTATTACCCCAGACAAACAACACTGCTTCAATTTTACTCTCTCTGTGTCTTTTTTTTTTTTTTTTTTTTTTTTTTTTGAGTTGGAGTTTTGCTGTGTCACCCAGGCTGGAGTACAGTAGCACAATCTCACTGCAACCTCCGCCTCCCGGGTTCAAGCGATTCTCCTGCCTCAGCCTCCCAAGTAGCTGGGATTACAGGTGCGCGCCACCATACCCGGCTAATTGTTTTATTTTTACTAGAGATGGGACTTCGCCATGTTGGCCAGGCTGGTCTTGAACTTCTGACCTCAGGTGATCCGCCTGCCTCAGCCTCCCAAAGTGCTGGGATTACAGGCATGAGCCACCACGCCTGGCCCGATTTTATTATCTCTAAACAGTTTTTATTTACGTTGTCATTCTTTTATACGTTAAATTTCCTATATCTGAATTGTTAATTATAATTCATCTCTCATAACATTTAAAAAATTTAAATATTTCTTAAAAATGTTCATAGTGGGGTTGGGTATTACTCAAGAGATATATTTTTGAAGGCCTTGGCAGATCTGAAAATATTATTCTATTAACTTTACTGATAAAATTAAAATCGGACTGAATAGAGAGTTGGGGTCACAAATTTCAATTTGTCCTATGATTTACCGTTTTTTGTACTAAGAACGCCTCACATTAATTCATCTCTTGCAGATTCATATGTGCATTAGTTTAATTAAGGTCTCGTTTGAGAGGCTTGTTTAATGTTCAGCGTCTCACATCTCGAGTGATAAAATGATGATGATGGAATTTCTGTGTGGTGTGCTTTTCCTTTTAATATTTATAGCCTCAGACCGGGCACAGTGGCTCATGCCTGTAATCCCAGCACTTTGGGAGGCCAAGGCAGGCAGGTGACTTGAGCCCAGGAGTTCAAGACCAGCCTGGTCAACATGATGAAACCTCATGTCTACTGAAAATATAAAAATTAGCTGGATGTGATGGCACACACCTGTAATCCCAGCTCCTCAGGAGGCTGAGGCAGGAGAATCACTTGAACCCAGGAGGTAGAAGTTGCAGTTAGCCAAGATCACACCACTGCACTCCAGCCTGGGTGACAGAATGAGACTCCATCTTAAAAAAAAAAAAAATCATATCTCAGAGCCTCACTGTTGCCCAGGCTGGGGTGCAGCGGTGCATTCATAGCTCACTGCAGCCTCAAACTTTTTGGCTTCAGTGATCCTCCCACCTCAGCCTCCCAAGCAGCTAGGACTACAGGCACACGCCATCCACTGAAAGATATAAGTGGGCACTTGCTTGTATCTAAAAGAGAACCTGACAATGACTTAAATATCAAAGACATGGATGTAACAAAAATGGGCAGTCAAGGTGGCAGCAGAGGCTGGTGACGTCTCCCCGGACCTCTGCACCTCTGTCTTCCGCTTTACACCCTCAGCCTGTAGGAAATACATGCTTGTCCATGTGGCCTTCTGGGTACAGAAAAGCTGCTACAGCCTCAGACACCAGAACTATATTTGGAATGGGGTGGGGGTGGTAGCCAAAAAGCCTTTTTTCTCCAGTGTTCTTTTTCTCATGAGTGAAGGGAACTCTTTCTCAGAAGTCTCCCAGCAGGTTTTCCCTCTAAGTTTCATCAGCCAGATCAGAATCGTATGCCTACTCCTAGCGGCAAGAGAGGCTGAGAAAATAGGAAAAGGGGCTAACATCTGCTATGATCCACCCTTGGGGCTGGAGTCTGTCAACCTCAAGTAACGAGATTTCAAAAATATGATTAGGTATAGAGTTTATTGCAGCCCAAAGCAGAGAATAGCCATTCAGGAAACACAAATGCCAGATAAATGGGGTCAGTCCTCAGAAGTTAAAAGTTAAGGTCTTTGCCGGGTGTGATGGCTCATGTGTGTAATCCCATCACTTTGCAAGTTTGAGGCTGGAGGATTGCTTGTCACCAGGAGTATGAGGCCAGTCTGGGCAACATAGGGAGACCCTCTCTCTACAAAAAAATTAAAACTTAGCTGGCCGTGGTGGTGTGCACCTGTAGTCCCAGCTACTCAGGAGGCTGAGGTGGGAGGATCTCTCAAGCCAAGGAATTTGAGACAGCAGTGAGCCATGATTGCACTACTGCACCCCAGCCTGGGCAACAATGAGTCTCTGTCACTACGAAAAGTAATAGTAAAAAAATGTTAAAGTCTTGCTTATCTAGGCAGCAAACAAAGAAATTTAGTAGAATTATAACATTTTCTTATGCAAGGCTAGTTTATGAACTACAGCAATTTAGTTAGTTATAGTTTATTTTCTTTGCTGTTCAGCTTGTTTTCATTTCCTTTCCAATTTAAGAGTGTATTTAACAGTTCATCTTAGACAATGGGATAGTTATGATGTCTTTGCATTAGAAAGGTAAGAGGGAAGTAAATCCATAATGAAGATCAACAGTGAATTGGGAAGGGGTCTTCCCTGGTGTGCTCTCATCATTTCCAGCAAATTCCACAACAATGTATTAACTTTGGTAAGGAGAAGAAGAATCTATAATCAGACAAAGGTTACAGCTGCCAGTTTATGTGACTCAGTTCCCATAATCACATGCCCTTAAGGCTCCAAGTATTTTAACGTTCCAGCAGCTTAGATTTTGAACTACTTATTTTTGTAACTCATTATTACCAAATCAAATCAGTTTTTTTGATTTTTGTTTTTTTAAGAAAGGAAGAGGGGACGTGAGTGACTTCTGGCCATACCACAAATGGCACCAGCTACAACCTTCCTCTAAGTAAAACTGTAGGCAGAATGTCTCACGGGAAATACTTTTAAGTATCTGTCCCTTGTTTTCTTGTTCTTTGTAGAAAAGAAGTTTGAACATGGCTTGATTATATTCCTTGTGGAGGACCTGTTTTGTACAACCTCCCTGGTGCTTATAGTTTTTTCTTTTATTAGTTTAGAATCATGTTATAGGTGGGTCAGCATGGTTCATCTTTATTACTTTGCCTGGATCGCAGAGAATACTTCTGAAATGTAGATCCAGGCCTTCCATCCAGTGCAGTGTTCTGCTATTCTCTCTCTCTTTTTTTTTTTGAGGTGAAGTCTCACTCTGTTGCCCAGACTGCAATGCAGCGGTGTGCTCTCCAGGCTCACGGCAACCTCTGCTTCCTGGGTTCAAGTGATTCTCTTGCCTCAGCCTCCCAAGTAGTTGGGATTACAGGCACCTACCGCCCCGTCTGGCTGAGTTTTGTGTTTTTAGTAGAGACAGGGTTTCACTATGTTGGCCAGGCTGGTCTCGAACTCCTGACCACAGGTGATCCACCCGCCTCAACCTCCCAAAGTGCTGGGATTGTAGGTGTGAGCCACTGCACCTGGCTTATTATTTTCTTTTTAAATTCTTGCTTATGCTCTCATTTTGTTCTTATTCAGCCTTATGATTTTCTCCTGTGCAGCACGTCAAATTCTTACCTTGTGCTTCTGTTCTCTTCCTTTCTATTTGTTGACCTCTGTCTCTCTCTCTGTTTCATACCTTTTCCATCTGAATTCAGAGAAACTCTAATGTTGGTCCTCTGCGTTAGTACTCCTGGTTTCTGGAGTGTATGTTGTGCTGTATGCAACTGGTACCAGAAGCAGGTCCAGATCCAGACCCCAAAGGGAGGTTCCTGGACCTTGCACAAGAAAGAATTTGGGGCGAGTCCTTAAAGTGAGAACAAGTTTATTAACAAAGTAAAAGAATGTTATTAGGAAACTAAAGGAATAGGCTAGGCCTGGTGGCTCATGCCTATAATCCCAGCACTTTGGGAGGCCAAGGCGGGTGGATTACTTGAGGCCAGGAGTTCGAGACCAGCCTGCCAAGATAGCGAAACCCCATCTCCACTAAAAATACAAAAATCAGCTGGGGGTGGTGGCACATACCTGTAATCCCAGCGACTCAGGAAGCTGAGGCAGGAGAACTGCTTGAACCCAGGAGGCAGAGGTTGCAGTGAGCTGAGATTGTGCCCCAGCACTCCAGCCTGTGCAACAGAGTGAGACTCTGTCTCAAAAAAAAAAAAAAAAAGGTAAGTAAATGAATAAAAAGACGGCTACTCCACAGGCAGAGTAATGGCATGGGCTGCTTGACTGAGTATTCTGGTAGTTATTTCTTGATTATATGCTAAATAAGAGGTGGATTATTCATGCGCTCTCCAGGAAAGCGGTGGGCAATTCCCAGAACTGAGGGTTTCTTCCCTTTTTAGGCCAGGTAGGGTAAGTTCCTGACGTTGCCATGGCATTTGTGAACAGTCATGGCGCTGGTGGGAGTGTCCTTTAGCATGCTAATCTATTATAATTAGCGTATAATGAGCAGGGAGGACCACCAGAGGTCACTCTCCTCGCCATCTTGGTTTTAGTGGGTTTTGGCTGGCTTGTTTACCGCATCCTGTTTTATCAACAACATCTTTGTGACCTGTATTTTGTGCCAAACTCCTCTCTCATCCTGTGACTTAGATTAATGCCTTAACCTCCTGGCAATGCAGCACGGCAGGTCTCATGAGGTTTTATTTTATCCAGCTCCTGTTCAAGATGGAGTCACTCTGGCTCACATGCCTGCACAACCTACAGTGTAATTTTTATTTTGCTCTTGGTTTTTTCATTTTCCTAACATCCTCTTCTGTTTTATTTCAGTCCCTCTCAGCTTCATCCCCTTTTCCATGTTTTTCTCCTTCTGCTTCTGTTCGATAGTGTGCCTGGATTTTTTTTTTTAAGACACTAAACTGCGTTAAAGAATCATCTTTGTTTGCGAACAGTGATTTTCAGAGTTGTTTTTCTCCAACAATCAGGATAATTTGTATTTTACTTCATTACCTTTTCAAAAGTATTATGTTAACTCCCCTCCACCCCTTCGCTCCGGACCCACATTTTCCCAGTATGCCGGGATTTGTCGCAAAGTGCAAAGGTTATCTCTCCTGGTTTCCCATCTTCTCTGGGTTGTTTGTCTTCTTGTGGCTCAGAGAGTGTACTTGGTGGTTTCTTTCTATATCGTTTCTGAGGCACACGGCTGAATTAGTGGAAATTCCTCCCAGATACTGGCCTGTGGTCAACTCTGATCTACCGTTCACGGTCGGCACTGACTATCTTTTTTATTTATTTCTGTGTGTATTCTTCTGGGAAATTAACAAGGAAATCTGGTTTGACTCTGGGCCAGCATGCAGTTGGCTGATACTTGCAAAATTCCCAGTGAGGAGTAATAGAAAAAAGCACAGGGCTTTGAGGCAAATAATCTTACTCCCAGCTGTGCCTCTTGTTTGCTGTGGGCTGTCAGCCTGTGACTGTTCTCCTTGGAGCCTCTGTGTCCCAGCTCTCATAGGAATGTCTGCATGCCAAGGTCATGGCGAGGATGACCTGGGAGACCACGTCTGAGATGCTGGACAACCTGTTGTTAAAGCATGCACTCTGAAGGAAGAGACCCCCCGCCCCCCAAACAGGCTTCATGTGAGCAACAAGGCCGTTTATTCACCCGAGTGCCAGTGGGCTGTCTGAAAAGAGACTTGTTGCAGGGTGGTGGGATGGGAGTTGGTTTTATAGGTTTGGGGTAGACAGTGGAAAGTTACAGAAGTTGCAGTTCAGGGCAGTTTTTTCAAGCTGGGAGGGAAGTTGTAGGATCTGGAGTCACGAGGTTGACCAAGATCGGTTACAAAGTCCAGTTGCCTTATCAGTTGAGGCAGGAATAAGGAACAATAGAGAATGTCTCAAGTTAATTCGGCACCTCAGGGGTTGATCATTCTTCCCCTTTTCTTGGTCTTCCAGTTACTTCAGATTTTCCCGGAAGTCACCTGGAGTGTCTGTGCAGGTCACAGAGGTTACCGTGGTGTAGTCTGTGGCACTGTCAGTCTACCTAAAAGACCTTTCACCTGTCACTCACTGTGTGTCCAGTCCCCGCCCTCCTATTCCCAGTGCTCTAGTGGAAGCAGCATCAGGCTTCTTATGAAGCAGCTCTCATCCGTGGCCTGGGTCAGAGGTCTGTTCCCGGATCTCATTTTCATAGATAGGGCCCTGCTTTTAGCACCTCATATATAGAGACTTCTGCTAATTTCCCAGAAGAATACACGCAAAAATAAATTAAAAAGATAGTCAGTGCCGACTGCAAACTGAAGATAAGGGGTGATCACAGCCAAAATCTGGGAGGAATTTCCAGGGATTCAGCCATGTGTCTGAGAAAGCATGTAGAAAGAAACCCCCAAGTGTGGTCTCTCCGTCTCTTCCACGTGGCCCGAGGGCTTGGGGCACTGACTGTGCCTTCCTGAGAGCATCGCCTGCCACACTGTCTCTGCCTGGCAGGACGCGGGCACACACCTTTAGAGATGCAATGTGGTGTGGTCAGGCTTATAGATTCTGGAGCCAACTGGCTGCTTCTGAGTGCCAGATCTGCCCCTTACAAGCTGTGGAACCACAGTCAACTTCTTCCCCTTGTTTTTGCTTCATTTCCTTCATCTTTAAAGTGGAGATCCTGATCTACCCCCCTCCTAGGGTGCATGGAACTGTATAAAGCGTTAGAACACTTCCGGACACATGGTGATACTGTATCTGTCTGCTGTGATGATGGTGATGATGATGATGGTGACGAAGACGACCCTCCCTGTCATTGTCATCAGACATTTTCTCCCACTGCAGACTGTTTGCTGACGCCTGTAGTCACACCTGGGCATGCTATGCCCTGCTGCCTGACGCGGCCCCCCTTCCCCCACTGCTCTCCAGTCTGTGTCCCTGGACCCGCTAGATTCCAGGAGTAAGGTCTCATCCCCTCCCCAATCTGTCCTGCCCTGCACAGTCACCTTCCTCACTCCCAGCTATATTTGCCCGACACTAGAAAAGATGAAGGGTGGAGACTCGAGAGCCTGCACTTAGAGACGATAAAAAAGAGATGAACCTGCTGTCCCAAAAGGTTTAGACATTTATCTGCCTGCAGGCCAGAGACTGAACTGGGTGATCCTTCAAGGTCACGCCTCTGCTCAAATGCTTTCAAAGACTCCCCTTCTCCCTTAGGACAGTCCAGATTCCAGAACCCTTCATGATCTGCCTCCTAAGCCCAGTCCCCCTCTCCTGGGGGTTGCATAACAGTTTCACAAGCCTACCCCGAAAACCTCCCAAGTGACTCGTGGTCCCAGCACACCTCCTTACACCTCCGCACTCTCCCAGTGGCTCTTCCCTTTGCCTGCGGCTCCTTCCTTTCTGCTGTCCTCCCTGAAGCTGATGCCCCCATCATGCGGTCATAGGCTGCTTGGAAGTCAAGACTCACTGGGGAAGCCGACTGCCCGGCCGCCCCGGGGCCTGCTCCTGTGTCCTCAGCGTCCCCCGTGGACTTACGCAATAGCACACAGCCCCCTGTCCTGAAGCCAGTGGTTCCTCGTGTTCACAGATGCTGAATAAACACAACTCGTGACACAATCAAAACAGGACTTTTATTTTTGTCCTTCTGTTGTCCCTTTAAAATGTATCCCATCAGACAAATGTCGCTTTGTCCCTGGGTGAAAACTGGCAGGACGGTGACTTGTGTGTGTAGAAGACTTATTTCATTTTATTTTTTTCTGAGATGAAGTCTCGCTCTTGTCACCCAGGCTGGAGTGCAGTAGCCGGATCTCAGCTCACTGCAACCTCTGCCTCCCGGGTTTAAGCGATTCTCCGACCTCAGTCTCCGAGTAGCTGGGATTACAGGCATGTACCACCACACCTGGCTAATTTTTGTATTTTTAGTAGAGATGGGTTTTCACCATGTTGTCCAGTGTAGGAAGAAGAAAAGTTCCTTTTTAAAGTTTCCTTTCATGTTAAAGAATAAGTGTGCTAATAACTTTGTGAAGTCCTGTCCTATGTAGCTGTGAGACATGCCATGCTTACAGGCACGTAGTACATTCTATGTCCTTGTACTTTAACCAAGATGTCTGTGCTGGACATGCTCACAGGAATCTCCCAGCTCACCATTGCTTCCAATTTTCTAAAAATTTGGAAGCAATCTAAATGGTCCATGGTATGAAATTGGATGTATCTATGATGGTATGATGAAATATTTTGCAGCATTTAAAATACTCTGTATGAATACACATCAACATGAATAAATCTTGTTATTTTGAGATGGAGTCTTTCTAAACACCATTGCTGTTTAGAAAAGTTTTAAGTTATTAGCCAATCAGGTTTTAGTTTAGATTGTGAGGTCTGACTCCAACCAACGGCGATCTTACACAGCAGTAAGGACGACCCCAAATGCATAAGGGATCAATGTGTGTGCTTTCCTTTGTTCATTGTACTCTCATGGCAAGGTGGCTAGTGAGAGTACCCTTCCTGCAGCCCAGGAAGCAAAAATTGCATTGCTGAAAGACCCTTTGTCTCAGTGCTAATTTTTCTTTGTGGCACCAAGCATCTGTTTCCAACACCAGGATGGTCTCGAACTCCTGGGCTCTAGTGATCTGCCCGCCTCGGCCTCCCAAAGTGCTGGGATTACAGGCATGAGCCATCGTGCCTGGCCCCACAAGACTTTTAAGAATTAAATATTTTACTCCTACAGCAAAGCACAGAGCAAATATAAGAAACATCGTGTTATGTATCACCTGCATTGAACAAATGCTAAACTGTGCAGTATTTGCTTCAGAATTTCTAAAGCGGTGAAATATTGTCAGTCTGTGTCCTCTTAGCTTTCTTCCTCGGTTTTAGGTTCTTCTCTTTTTCCCACTAGGCTACATTGGCGTTTATCTTTTCTAACCACGTTTTTCTATTTTTACTATGCAGGCATGTAGTGTAAGCAGTAATGTTGTTTTACATAAAAGGCATCAATGAAAGGTGATATCTGCAGCTGAGGATCAAGACCTTTATTCTGCTCAGCTGGTTTCTGTTCACCCACATTGCATGTTGAGAATATCTTGTATGATTTTATCTAAATGGTGTAAGAATGCAATGAGCTGGGTTTATGTTTTTAAGCATCAAGATGCTTTTTAAGATTTATCTGGCCAGGCGCAGTGGCTCACACCTGTAATCCCAGCACTTTGGGAGGCCAAGGCTGGTGGATCACCTGAGATCAGGAGTTCGAGACCAGCCTGGCCAACATGGTGAAACCCCGTCTTGACTAAAAATACAAAAATTAGTTGGGCGTGGTGGTGCGTGCCTATAGTCCGAGCTGCTTAGGCTATGGCAGAAGAATCGCTTGAACCCGGGAAGAGGAGGTTGCACTCTAACCTAGGCGCAGAGCAAGACTCCATCTCAAAAAAAAAAAAAAAAGATTTATCCATGTTGATGTGTATTAATATAGATTATTTTAAATGCTGCAAAATATTTCATTATAGCGTCATAGATACGTCCAGTCACATACCATGGATCATTTAGATTGCTTCCAAGTTTTTATTATTATAAGCTGTGCTGCTATTGAAATCTTAACTACTGGCCGGTGCAGGGGCTCACACCTGTAATCCCAGCAGTTTGGGAGGCCGAGGTGGGTGGATCACCTAAGGTCAGGAGTTCAAGGCCACCCTGGCCAAAAAGGTGAAAGCCCATCTCTACCAAAAACACAAAGATTAGCAGGGCATGGTGGTGGGCGCCTGTAATCCCAGCTACTCGGGAGGCGGAGGCAGGAGAATTGCTTGAAGCTGGGAGGCAGAGGTTACAGTGAGCTGAGATTGAGCCACTGCACTACAGCGTAGGCAATAGAGCAATACTCTGTCTCAAGAAAAAAAAGAAAAAAGAAATCTTAACTACCTGTACAGCATGAGTTTCTTTAGGGCTGTGTTATTGGAAATATATATCTTTAGTTCCATTAAAAATTGCTAAGTTGCTCTCTCTTTGTTTTTAAAGTAGAGACGAGTCTTGCTATGTTGTCTGGGCTGGTCTTGAACTCTTAGGCTCATACAGTCCTCCCACCTTGGCTTCCCAAAGTGCTGGGATTACAGGCGTGAACTACTGCACCCAGCATGCTCTGTTGTTTTTTTTCTTTCTTTTTTCCTTTTTTTTTTTTTTTTTTTGTTTTGGAGATGGAGTTTCCCTCTTGTTGCCCAGGTTGGAGTGCAATGGCATGATCTTGGCTTACGGCAACCTCTACCTCCCAAGTTCAAGTGATTCTCCTGCCTCAGCCTCCTGAGTAGCTGGGATTACAGGCATGCACCACCACTCCTGGCTAGGGTTTCTCCTTGTTGGTCGGGCTGGTCTCGAACCCCTGACCTCAGATGATCCACCTGCCTCAGCCTCCCAAAGTGCTGAGATTACAGGTGTGAGCCCAGCCTGCTACGTTGTTTTCTAGAGAGCTTTGTTTCAATGCACAATCTCACTGATACCTTATAAAAGCTCCCACTTACCTGCATCCTTGGTAACTTAGTCTTTGCCAAGATGCAGAGGCTGAAATGGTATTTCATAGTTGTTTTGATTTGCTCTGCTTTTAACCTCAGAGAGGCTGAACATTTCCCGGTCTTTATTAACCAGTTGGGTTCTCTCCTTTGTAGCTTGCCTGTTCATCATCTTTGCCGTTTTTTTCAATTAGACAGTTTGTCTTTTTCTTCTTAATTTGTTTTGATTCATTGTTCTACTCCTGCTAGGAGTGAGTCAGTACTCCTGGGCAGTAGCAAGTAGAGAAATAACTCAAGCTGCAGTCTGCCTGGACGGCTACAAACCCAAGCCAATTTGCTACGTCCCCAGAAGAGAGAAAGAACTTCCATCTTTCCCAAGTAGAATAATCTGGGCAGTAATGAATGAGTAAAACAGCCAACCATGTGTGGATATGTGATTGCATGAATCTGCAACTCCTTGGTTCATTTCCTACATAGGCTTAGCTGGAGTCATTCAGGTGAGTCTGCCATCCAGGGTCACTCTAAGGGTATGCTAAAGTTATTGCTGTCAGGTGCATTTACCCTGCAGCTGCTCTGGGATGGCCTTGGGTGGCAGGACCCAACCCCTGCCATGCTCTTCCATCCCCCTCCAGAGGGGTACCAGCCCCTGCCATGGGTCTCGCGTTCCCCTCCAGTGCTGTTGACAGGGTGCGGCCAGATTGAGGAGAGAGAGCACATGCTCCTCACGTGTTCATGAGTCGCTGGAGGCTGGAAGCCAGTCAGCACGGTCCAGATGTTCTCCCTTGTGCTTGGAGGCAAGTTAACCCTTCTATATGTCACTCAGATTCTTCCCCTGCATACCATCCTTCTTGCTATTGTGACTTCGAAGTTGTTGTGACTTTGAAGGGCGATTCGCTACCTCTCTGTTCAAATCACCATTTATTTCCTGAGACGAGCAGATTCTGATTCGAGAGCAGCCGGGAGTGGGTTACCACGCCTAGCGACCTTGATCAAGCATTTAATTCTGTTTGGCTGGATGCCTGCTTCTTTCTTGGCCTTCTGCGGTCGTCCCACATTGCTGCCTGTTCCCCACTCACTGTCCCTTGCGCCCTCCGCTATGCAAAGAGAAAGAGCGTTTTTTGCGCTGATCGGTGCGGTTTCACCTGAATCCACCTCACTAGCTGCATCCCCAGGATCTGTTTTTCCTCCTTTGCAGGAGAGTGGTCTTTGGATGAATTATTTGTACTTAAGAGTCTGTGTAATTTTTTAGCCTAGCTAGAGGCCCATCTATGTTACTCATCTTTACAAACTGTTATCTTTTGCTGTGATTATCATCTCTTCTATCTTTTACATCATAATTATTAATGTCTGCTCTTTAATATAGTTCTATTTATTTTCAGCATTTCTGTGTGTTTTTACTCGGGTTTGTCTTTGTAAGTAGCATATAGCTGGATTTCAAAGCATCCAATCAGCCAGGCGTGGTGGTTCAGGCCTGTACTCCCAGCACTTTGGGAGGCTGAGGCGGGGAGATCACTTGAGGTCAGGAGTTCGAGACCAGCCTGGCCAACATGGCAAAACCCCGTCTGTACTAAAAATACAAAAATGAGCCGAGCATAGCGGTGTGCACCTGTAATCCCTACTACTCAGGAGGCTGAGGCAGGAGAATCGTTAAAAATTCATTAAAAAATTTTTAATGAAGTTTAAAATTAATTATTCAGCATCTCTGTGGCCACCACCATCCTTATTTTCTGGATGTTTTGCGTGACCCTGATAATATCATAGAAGCAGGGAGACAGAGGGGCTTTGCGCTGGCTGACCAGAGACATCTGGTACTCCCCTCCTTCACAAAGAAGAACCAAAAAGCGAGTCAGTAGTCACACGCTGAATAGATCACCTAAGAGAGAAAGCTAGACGTCAGCCACGAAATGACAGGAAACACGAAGGCAAGGCGAGGGAGGCCAGGCAGCCTGCCTGGCTGGGGTGAGCTGGGGGCCTGTAGTGTTTCCTATTGCAGGGAAAGGGTGAGTGTTTCAGAAAAACTCTTCAACTGTGTTTTTCCTCAATCTCTCATGCCATCACCACAACCACCGACGATGGGGAAGAAGACTCCCGTGACCAAATGCACAGGGGTTTTCCTCCCACGCCAAGCAGCAGACACAAGCCAGGTGTCCCTCAGGTCCACTCTGACACTGTCCACCCAGAGAGAGGTGGGTAGTTCTGCCCTCCAGGAACTTCCACATGTTCAGCTATCCAGAAGCTTTCCAAACTCAACCCTCCCTGTCCTCTTGTCTTTTTTTTTTTTTGAGACAGAATCTCACTCTGTCACCCAGACTAGAGTGCAGTGGCACCATCTTGGCTCACTGCCACCTTCGTCTCCCAGGTTCAAGCGATTCTCATGCCTCAGCCTCCTGAGTAGCCGGGACTGCAGATGCACACCACCACACCTGGCTAATTTTTATATTTTTCGTACAGATGGGGTTTCACCACGCTGGTGAAACTCTTAACCTCAGGTGATCCTCCCACCTCAGCCTGCCAAAGTGCTGGGATTACAGGCATGAACCTCCACACCCAGCCCCTCCTGGGTTTTTATGGAAGCTTCATGATGTTAGCATTTTGTCCCCCAGGGTATAGAGCAGGACCCTCTCTGGGAAGTGTCTTAAGACTCACAATCAGAAAGTTGGGGGAAGATTGGAGTCCTGCCTTGGGGCAGGTGAAAGGAGGGCAGGGGAAAGTCAGAGAGATTCTCTCCTGAGACTTGTTCCTAAGGTCTAATGCACTAAATATGATAACAAAAGACTGTAACAAGGGCTGTGGGAGTTATAAACCAGGAACCATGGACAAAACCCAATATACAGCATAGCACCGCAGTGAATGCTTCCCAGCTCCACATTCCCACCGGAGACTCCTGCAGTCTTTGCCAGGGAGCCAGGGGCAGGCAGAGTGGTGCATCTCACAGCAATAACTTTAGCAAACCCTTACAGTGCCCCTGGATGGCCGGCATCCCGCTCTGTGGTTTTTCTGCCTCCTGCGGCTGTCTTAAGATCAGCTCTGTGTCAGCTCTCGGGTTGGAAAGAACCCTGTGGCCTCTTTTCCTGAGTCGAGAAGCCTGCTTTCAGCACCTGGTTTCAAGGAGTGAGCTGAGCCCAGGTGTCTCATTTTGCAGGGGGCAATTTTAGACCTCTTTCCACAGCAGGGGAGGAGTGCCCCGCTACTTCCGTCTGTTTCTGTACCCAAAATCAGCAGGCCTTCAGTTTCAGGGCAATGTTCTGCATTTCATTTAGGTTCCATTTTTGGCCCATCGCAATGATTACTTGTTCTTTAGACAGAAGTGTCTTTCCTTTCCCTTATCTGTATTGCTGGTGGGGTGTGGAAGTCGTGCTCCCAGCAGGCCCTTCTAGTGCCCACTGGACTGGCGCACTGTTGCTAGGTCCCGAGTTTCTTGAGGAGAAGAACATTTAAAGTATTTTATTTGTATATCCCTATGGGAAACACTGTGCTATGTTTGTAAAGTGGTGTCAAGAATTCTGATGTGTTGGCTGGGCGCGGTGCTCACACCTGTAATCCCAGCACTTTGGGAGCCTAAGACAGGAGGATCACCAGAGGCCAGGAATTCAAGACCAGCCTGGCCAACATGGTGAAACCCCATCTCTACTAAAAATACAAAAATTAGCCAGGCGTGGTGGCGGGTGCCTGCAGTCCCAGCTACTCATGAGGCTGAGGCAGGAGAATAACTTGAACCCAGGATATGGAGGTTGCAATGAGCAGAGATCATACCACTGCACTCCAGCCTGAGCAACAGAGTGAGACTCTGTCTCAAAATAAATAAACAAATAAAATTCAAAAAAATTCCTTGGCTTGCAGCAACACATAATTTTTTGGAAAGAAAAAAGGGTCTTTCTAACTAGGTAAAACAATCAACATTAATCTTATAAATACAACCAGTAATGCATGACCAAA